>ML660779.1:615221-704701 GCA_007570785.1 Antilocapra americana | reverse complement strand
AGTGAAAGAGGAGTGTGAAAAAGTTGGCTTAAAGCCATTCAGAAAACTAAGATCATGGCATCTGGTCCCATCACTTCATGGCAAATAGATGGGGAAACAATAGAAACTGTGAGAGACTTAATTTTTTTGGCCTCCAAAATGACTGCAGATGGTGACTGCAGCAATGAAATTAAAAGACCCTTGCTCCTTGGAAGAAAAGTTATGACCAACCTAGACAGCATATTAAAAAGCAGAGACATTACTTTGCCAACAAAGGTCCATCTAATCAAAGCTGTGGTTTTTCCAGTAGTCGTGTATGGATGTGAGAGTTGGACTATAAAGAGAGCTGGGCGCCAAAGAATTGATACTTTTGAACTGTGGTGTTGGAGACAACTCTTGAGAGTCCCTTGAACTTCAAGGAGATCAAACCAGTCAATCCTAAAGGAAATCAGCCCTGACTATACATTGGAAGGACTGTTGCTGAAGCTGAAACTCCAATACTTTGGCCACCTAATGCAAAGAGCTGACTCCTTAGAAAAGACCCTGATGCTGGGAAAGATTGACGGGAGGAGGAGAAGGGGACAACAGAAGATGAGATGGTTAGATGGACATGAGTTTGAGCAAGCTCTGGGAGTTGGTGATAGACAGGGAAGCCTGGCGTGCTGCAGTCCAAGGGGTTGCAAAGAGACAGACATGACTGAGTGACTGAACTGAACTGAACTGAGCTTCAGCATCAGTCCTTCTAATGAATATTCCAGGGTTGATTTCCTTTAGGATTCAAGTAATAGTACTGAATGCTGATAATAAGGCGATTTACAGGGTGTCACAGAAGGTTCTAGACATGTGACGTGCTTCAAAGCACACTACCGACATAACCACCAAGAGAGGCGGCTGCTGAAACTGTCTCCATTTTACAGGCAAGGAAAGATTTTACAGAGAAGGCACAGAGCTTGCAGCCCAAAGTCACGCCCAAGGAATCTGAGCCCAGGCACCTGATTTTAAGCCCTCTGACCCAGGTTGTATGAGGGGCTTTGGTCAGGGTTGGGCAGACAATCACGGAAATGAAATAATGATCTAAGGACAGAGCCATGGAGGAGAGATCAGAACTAATCTATCCAGACTGAGGGGAGGGGTTGGCAGATCAGAGAGGGCTTTCTTGAGGTGTTCTTGGAGCTGAGACTTCCAGAAGGGGAGTTCCATAGGGGAAGAGTTCAGGGAAGGAGGGACCTTCCAAGCAGGGAACACCACCAGAGCAAAGATCCTGGGGCCCCAGTGCCCCCGCCAGGACACCCTCAGGGCAGCAGGCAACACAGACCAAGAGCTGTGTCTTAGCCACCTCCTGGCTGCACCCACTTCCTGTTTGTCTCCAGCTGTATTTTCAGATGTCTTACTTTCTGATGACGCTGGTGGGCTAACAGGATCTGGGCCCCCCTCAGTCAGTTTTTTTATAGTCTCCCACCTCAAGTGTCTCTATCTTGGCCCATCCCCTAGGGACCTGAGCTGAGAGGTTGATGGGAAGCCCCGGCTTCCTGTAATGCAGGTAACTGACTGGTCCACTGGGGTCCCAGGGGCCCCACTCCAATGCCAGTCAACAGCAGCTCTCTCCACCTGTCACCCTGCCAGCTGCTGTCTCTCTTTTTCCTGCCAGTTTAATTCCACTCCAATCTAAGATACCTCTCTGTGCCAGACACTGGGCTGGGTACTGGCAAGACAGCCCTAAAAAATGACAGGAGGCGCCTTTAGCATCATATGTGCTGGAGCCAGGGTGAGTATACATAATTTATAGTGCGGACTGGCACATGTATGAGAGTGAAGAGGTCCTACTAATAATTATGGTGGGCTACAGTGAAAACCTGAGCAAAAAAGATGCAAGGTTGCCCCAGTTAAGTCTAGAAACATGGAAAAGTGAGGGGTGACTTGACAATGGAGGACAAGTTGAGGGGAGTCTTGGCAGGGGGGATGACATGTGTGAAGATGTGAAAGGGTGGGGACAAGTGGAGAGTTTATGGAGGCAGTAACCCAGTATGTATGCTATGGAGAGTCCAGGGTGGCCTAGACTTCAACTTCAAGTTGAGAAAGGCCTAGAATGTGGGAGCAGGAGCTAGAATATTCCCTAGGGATTAGGGAACCGGCAGAGGATGGTAGAGGGAGGGATATAACTAGACTCACATTTTAAGAGTTTCAGGAAGGTCACTGCCATTGGTGGAAGGAACTGAGGCAGAGGATGTGTTTGAAGGGTGTGTCCAGGTGAGAACAGATGGGCCCAACTGATCGCTGAACAGGGAGCAGAGAGGTGGACCTGGTGGCCTAGGAGAAGTTTGTCATGGGCAGTGAGAAGAGAAAGGTGGTTAGGATGACTCTGGGGTCGCTGGGGTCCCGGCCCAGCGTGGGCAGGTGGAACAGCACAGCAGGAGGTCCTGATAGGAATCTGTCCAGAGATCACCCTGGGACTCTGGGCCCCTGTGGGAGAGAGGCCCAACAAGTTTGGTGTGTTTACCACGGAGAGCATCAGAGCCTGGAGAAACTCGCCTTTTGAGGGTACTCACAATCACAAGATGCCTGTCACCCACTCAGGGCCCTGCAGGGAGAGGGTGGGAGAACAGGTGCCTGGGGGTTCTCCTCACCAGCGTGGAGCAATGGGAGCCCCCGGGTGCTGACTGTAAAATCTGGGGGTGACTGCAAGAAGGGGAGACTGGGAGTGTCTGCTTAGCCATGGACTGCCACCTCCCCAGGGCCACCACAGGGGGACGCAATGACAGTGCCAGGGTAGAGTCCTTTGGGTTCTGGTACCTGGGAGGCAGAGAGGTCAAGCCAAGCACAGGGTGTGGGGGTTGGGAGGGGGTGGAGGTGACGGGCTCTCTGGAACTTTCTCAGCCTGGGGCTGGGGTCTCGGCACTGGAGGGATGCTGCTGAGGGGTCACTGGAAGGTGTAGCTTTGTCTGGCAGGGACCAGTTGTGCCTGGGGGAGAGGCCTGGGGTTGGGTCCCTGGTCAGAGGGACCCGGGGGCCTCCACTTACTACCTCCAGACCTGCAGACACCACAGCCGGGACTCACAGGAGGGGAACCACAGCCTGGCCAGGTGCTGCTAAAGGGATGGCCATGTCCCTGCTTCTGCTGCCCTGACCCCAACCCTGGGGGATGAGCCCAGAGGAAGGGTGTGTATGTGTGTGAGAGAGAGACAGACCCCACACTCACACAGAGGAAGGATGTGTGTGTGTGTGTGTGTGTGTGTGTGACAGACTCCACACTCACACCTCCAACCCCCAGAGCTCCCAGCTTAGCATACCTTGTGGAAGAAGAAGAAAGTTTCAGATCAAATTTGAGCGTAAAGTTTTGAAATGACCAGACCTTAACGAGAGAAAGATCGCTTTCATAATCAAAAGCTGTCTGAATGCTTGAAACTGGACCAAATACTATCAAAGGTGCATAACTCCCCACTGGTGAAGGGGTTTGCAGAGCCCAGCTGGTCGCTGTTATTGAAAACATAAAGCTGTGCCATAATTATAACCCAGGGACCTGAAAGTCCTTAATAAACCATCTATGAGGGGAACACAAAAAAGGGTATGACTTGAAGGGGAAAGATGGTTAGAAATCAGGATGGAATGAGGCTTTATTGAATGGATCAGGCAGAGGGACCCAGGAAGTGGGACACCTATCTCTCCACTCACCCCTCCCTGCACGGTCTGGGGGCGGCCTGTCTCAGAAAATGCAGGTCACAGGTGCCAGTAACACCTTCAAATCAATGCCGAGCCCGCCCCTCAACCCAGGTTGGTTTAAGGACCAAGGAGACCTCTCCTCCAAGGCTGAGGCCAAATCTCAGGATCCCATCACCTTCCCATCACCTGGGCCAGGTGGGATAGGCCTGATGCAGCAACGTCACGTGGATGACTTTCCAGAGGGGAAGCAGCCAGCAGCAGAGAGCTCAGGCTGCACTTAGCCAACCACCTCTGCAGCCAGGGTGGGAAGACAGCGGAGGGAGAGCGCGGGCACAGGAGGAGGAGAGCTTCAACGTAGGAGACAGCCATGGGCGGGATCGGATTCCCCCAGCGCCCACCCACTGGTAAACAGGGCCAGTCAGGGACCTGACCTCAAGGTCTAGCTCTCTCCTGGGGGTCAGGGGAGGTAAGGAGAGGAAGGGCTATGGAAAGGAGTCTTGCTCCCCAGGCCTAGGGCTGCTGAAGGGAGTGTGAATCGGAGCCTCTGAGGGTGAGGGGTCTGTGGCAATGTGGATGCAGGGGTGGATATAAAGTTAGGGACCCTCAGGAGGTGGACATCTGGGCGTCATCAGATAGAAGGGACGCTGCGGCCTCAGAGGGGAAGGAGGACGGGAAGGGAGCCTGGGAGAGCCAATGGAATGTTCAGGAGAGGGAGGAAAATCTGCAGGAACTCGCCTGAGAGCCCGGCAGCCGCCAGATCCTGGCCGGGCTCTGGCCCCTCTGGCAACTGACAAGACGCATCTCTCAACTGCTCTGGGAAACCGAATGGCCTTGAGTCTGCCCAGGTGGGCAGTGGGTCAAGTTTACCTCCCTGCTTCCTGCACCCCTCCTCCGGCTCTGGCTGCCTCTCAGGGCCGCCTCTGAGACAGCCCCCCGCACCTCCTCCCCCTCAGGGCCTAGCCTTCCAGACTTTCCCCTCATCAGAGTTTACCAGGCAGGTCTGAGTCTCACACCGGAGTCCTTGGCCAAGTTCAGCCTGGCTCACTGCCCCCCAGTCTCCTCGGCTTACAGCAGGAGCCAGTTGAGGCCCATCTGCAGACAGAGCCACATGCCAGGCCCAGGGACCCTCCCCACCGAAGGCAGCGAAGCTCCCCCTAGCAGCGAAGCTCCCCCTAAATTTATCCGTGTCAGTTCCCACAAGAGGGCTTCTGCTCCGGGTCAGACACTCAGATCCAAGGAGCCCAAGCCCCTCCCTGGTCCCTTTCTCACCTAAATCATTGGCCCACTCTATGCCCTGTGTAAACTGGAGTCTCAATCTTCAAAACCCAGCCAGCCCAAGGCTTGGGGCATGGGGAGGCAAATGGGGCCCTGAGGCCTCTCTCAGCTTCAGTTTGCCCTCTGTACATAACCCATGTATCAGCTGGGGCCCCCCATCCTTTATGATTTCAAAAATATCAGTTCAAAGCCGTATTCCACACCCTGTGGAATGCAAAGACACCGCCTATGCTTTGGAGCACTCTGGTTAACGTTTTCTCCCTCCCTTCTGCATCAGAGCGGCGACTTCTGCTAAATTCGTTTAGTGTCTGGATCAGGCCTCTGACCCAGGTCTGCTGTTTTGTTTTCACACCGCCCTGACTGAGACGTGGAATGTGGCCGTCGCCTTCTGCTATTTCCACCAGAAACCCACCGCAGAGGTATTTGTGTGAAAGGCAGGCAGAGGGAGATTTCGGGAAGTCAGAGGGAAGGTTTCAAGTGCTACAATAAAAACTTCAAACAGACATTGGACAGTCCTGTTCTTCAAAGTTTCACCTCTGAGAAGTTTTCATGGACCCCTTTATTTCACAGTTCCCCAGCCTGGCTCTTTTCTTTTCCTTTTTTTTTTTTTTAATTGACGTATAGTCGATGTGGGCTTCCCTGGTGGCTCAGTGGTAAAGGATCCACCTGCCAATGCAGGAGTCATGGGTTCAATCCCTGGGTTGGGAAGATCCCCTGCAGAAGGAAATGGCAACCCACTCCAGTATTTTTGCCTGTAAAATCCCATGGATGGAGGAGCCTGGCCGTCTACAGTCCATCAGGTCACAAAAGGGTTTGACATGACTTAGCTGTTAAACAGCAACGACATGGTCAGTGTACAATATTATATAAGTTACAGGTGTACAATATAATGATTCACAATTTTTAAAGGTTATACTTCATTTTTAGTTGTTATAAAACATTGGCTACATTCCCTGTGTTGTACAATAATCCTGGCTCTCTTCTTCATCTTCTTTTTCACACCTCTCTTCCTTGAGACTCAAAATAGTCCAGTGGTTAAATGCAAGAGTTCTGTTCCCATATGGCCTGACTCTGTGAGCCTGGCTTTGCATCTCATCAGCTATGTAGTAATATGAGAGTTACCTAACCTCTCTGAACATCAATTTATCTTTCTCTGAGGATAAAAAAAGCTGAAGATAATAGGATTGGTGGTGAGGATTTCATAAAGCAATCCATTGGAAGCCCTTTGTAAAGTGTTAATAATGTTAGCTATTATTATTATTATTAACCCCCTTCAAATTTTCCTACTTTCCTAGACAAAACAATTCAACCTTCTCAGGCTCTGTCCCAAATCCTGCCCATCTTTGCATATTCAAGTCCAGAAAATCTCGGGCATAGAAGGAGTGTTCTTTGACCACAATTGGCCCTCCTTTGATAGCAGTCAGCCGAGGTTGTGAATGGGCTCCACCACAGGTAAAGGGGCTGAATAGTGACCCCCAGGCTGATAGGTACTAAACAAATCCTATGCCTTTCTTCTTTTTTTCCTCCTCCCCTCCCTTAACCCCATTAAGCTGAAAATAAACAGCACTAAGGGCTTCCCAGGTGGCTCAGTGATAAAGAATCTGCCTGCCAATGCAGGAGACCCTGATTCAATCCCTGACTTGGAAAGATCCCCCAGAGGAGGAAATGGCAACCCACTCCAGTATTCTTGCCTGGAAAATTCCATGGGCAGAGGAGCCTGATAGGCAACAGTTCATGGGGTCACCAAGAATCCAACATGACTGGGCACGCACACCCCACCAAGGCATGCACAAACAGCATTAACAGCAGTGGCAGATCTGGGGCCCAATGGGAATCTGTCTCCAACCTTACTGAACTATTGGGAAGTAGGTACTATCCTTCAGGAGTGTACCTGGAGTTTCTGGGGCCATCTTGTCTACCTCTTGGGAAGCCCTACCTAACAAGGAAGCCAACACAAAGAGATGACTTCTCAGTGATATCATTTGAGGTTCTAAATTCTGCCATACCTGGATTCATCCCTTGAGTTTTCTGATGTTGTGTGCCCAGAGATCTCCCTTTCCTTGTTTAAGCTAATTTGATACAAAATTGAATGAATCTTGACTAGTGAAGAATTTCAACTAAAAATGGGGTATATAATAAAACAAGGGGGAATGTCATGGGATCCACTGCAGAAAGCACAGCCAGAAACCACAGGAGTGAAAAGGCTGCCTCTGACTCCACATCTCTCTCTTGACCTCTCTCCCTGAGGCCACACCATCTCCCATTCCTGCCTTTTCTCTGCATATCTCCTCCTTTTTTTTTTCCCTCTGCAGATCAGTGTTTATGCTGACTCATTGGCTCATCTAGAAAAGGTCCCAGGACTGATTCTTACTGGCCCAGATTTGGTCACGTGGCCCTAAACCATTATTGTGATTTGCCAAACAGGGGCCATTACCTCTGGCGGGGTCCAGGCCCACCTAAACCAAATAGACTAAGAGAGGACGAAGAATGGACTTAAAAAAAGATCTAAGTACTGTTTTCAGAATAAGGGGGAATGAATGCCAAATACTGCTCCACCCCCTGACAAGTCTCTGTATGGAGTTAAGTGAGTTTCTGTTTTACGAATCAATGGAGCTCTAAGTAAGCTCAGGGCCAGCCCCTTGTCCTAGTGGAAGGGCTCTAATGGAAGCTTTCACCTGTGACAGCAGCTTCTGGAGGGCTGGTTTCACTTGGGCTTTCACTAATCTCCGTTCAAATCACACATCAAGCCAGAGGGAAACTGGTTCTGACTCTGGCCCCAGCAGGAGGCCTTCCCATGGCATCACTGGAGTTTTATAAAGGTCCTGTTACATGGAATTATAAGGAGGCAGGGAGTCCAAGGAGAGAAGTCAGGGAAAGAAAAGGGGATCATAGAAGAGCTGGCCTCTGAGCAAGTCCTTCAAGGATGGACAGTAAGAACTTCTCAGTGCTGCAGTCAAGAAGACAAGTAGTTACAAGTGTTGGTGAGGATGTGGGGAACTTGGAGCCCTTATACACTGCTGATGGAAATGCAAAATAGTGCGCTTGCTTTGGAAAACAGCCTGGCAGGTCATCAGAAAGTTAGAGCTAGTGTATGACCCAGTCATTCTACTCCTAGCTGTATACCCAAGAGAAATGAAAATGTATGTCCATGCAGAAGCTTTTACATGAATTTTCACAGCAGCATTCTTCATAATTGCCCCAAAGAAGAAACAACTCAACTGTCTGCCAGCTGATGAATGGATAAATAAAAATGTGGTTTGTCCATATAATGGGATATTATTCCATCATGTTGCTGCTGCTAAGTTGCTTTAGTCGTGTCTGACTGTGCGACCCCATAGACGGCAGCCCACCAGGCTCCCCCGTCCCTGGGATTCTCCAGGCATGAACACTGGAGTGGGTTGCCATTTCCTTCTCCAATGCTTGTAAGTGAAAAGTGAAAGTGAAGTCACTCAGTCCAGTCGGTCTCTTAGCAACCCCCTGGACTGCAGCCTACCAGGCTCCTCAGTCATAAGAGGAAATAAAGTACTGACATCTGCTACAATGTGATTGAACCTTGAAAATCTGAAGTGAAAGAAGCCAAGGGACTTCCCTGGTGGTCCCAACACAGGGGGCCTAGGTTCAATCTCTGGTCAGGGAACTGTATCCACAGGCTGCAACCAAGAGTTCACGTGCTGCAATGAAGATCAAAGATCTCGCATGGGACAACCAAAAACAGCCAAATAAATAAATACAAATAAAAAATATAAAAGAGAAAGAAACCAGTCACAAAATACCATATGTTGTATGATTCCCTTTATGATATGTCAGGCATAGAAAAATATATACAGGCAGAATGTAGATTGAGGATTGTCTATAGCTGTGGGGGAAGGAACTGGAGCAAAAAAAAAACAGTGAATGATGCTAATGGGGATTTGGAGAGGGATGTTGCAAATTGGAGTGATGGTTTTATAACTGTGAACACAAAGTGTGCAATAAAACATTGAATTGTACACTTTAAACAGGTGGTGAATTGTATTATATGTGAATTATTATCTCAGGCTAGCTACTAGCAAAGAAGAAGAAAAGAATATATCTAAAGGTAGGAGAAGGAGGCCTAAGTTGCAGAACAGCCTGGGAACTCCAAAATATCGGGGTCATCCATCTGATCAGCTGGCCACCCTGCCCACGCCTCATCCCTTGGATTCCAAAACAAGTGAAGGGAATTGGGGGCTGAGAGTCCAGCCCTGAGGTATAAAGAACAGTCAAAGGAAAAAGAGAAGAAAGTCTATCTCTGAGGCCTGAGGTGGACAGGAATCTCCACAAGGAAGTAGAGAGTCCGGGTGACTGATGCCAGTCTGGGTCAGTGGCTCATGTGCTGGGGAGAGATCAGAGATCTGGTAGTACAGGACTGTGACATGTACCAGCTCCTCGATGTGAAGGCTTGGCCCTGGACGACCCCCTCCACTGTCGCCCACTGCCTGTCTTTGGAGATGGTTCCAACATGGCCTTTGGCTGTAGCTGGTTGCACAAGTACGAACCTCTGACCCCAGCTAAACAAGCCTTGGAATTTGGGACCTTGACAGAGGAAGAGGCATTCTCTCCAACAGGCTAGAACATGTGAGCTAGAAGGTGGTGAAGGGCTGAGCCTCCTCCCCCTACTCCCCGTGGGCAAGGCTGAAAGGAAGAGGGCACTGCTTCCCCAGCTGTTGGGAATGTTCCGAGGTCCCCGTGGAAGGAGCTCTAAAGTGGAAGCATCTGGGAGTGCTCAGGCAGCGTGGGGCTCTGTGAGCCTTGTCGGGAGAGCCCAGAGCCGCAACGGAGAAGCAGGTAAGGAGGGTTCTCCAAGAAGCAGCACTAGTGGGAGGAGGTGGAGGGGGCTGGCTGTCCCAGCAACTTCCCTGGAGAGGGGTTTGGAAATCACAGACCAGGGCCATTGGTACCCACTGCCCTTGGCCACAAGTCCTAGGGAAGCAAAACTTCCCTAGGAGCAATGACCTGTCGGCCTTGTTAATGTGGTGACGAGTAGATATTCTGTGCCAGCAGGCCCATTATACTTTTCAAAGCATAGTCACCTCCACAATCTCATTTGCTCCTTCCCCAGGTATGTTAGAGAAAGATGTAGCACGCTCTGAGAGCTGCCAGGCCCACGGCCCCTTCTAGAATTAAGCTGCCTGGCTGACCCACCCTTGCACACTGGATTAAGGTGTGTATCCAACACAAAGGCAGCCACCCCACAGGTGGGCCAGTGGCCTGGGGAGGAGCCCGGCTGAGCCCCGTGTACTGAGCACAGATAACAGTGACCAAAGGAGCCAACGCGCTTCTCTCTTGGGGTTTGAGAGGCAGCCTCCGGAGAGAGGCAGAGCTCTGTTTTCGCAAGGCCAGAAGCCAAGAGGCACAGCAAGAGAGCAGAGGTGGAAAGCCAAGAATGAATAAGAAGTGATGGTGGTGGCAGCCAGGAGATGGGATGAAGGTAGAAGAGAGGCATTGGGGGGCGGGGCAGGGAGCACGATAGCTGAGATGGGGGAGACAACAAGGGGGGTGCCTAGAGCAGACCAGATTTGGCAGATGGTGCCCCATGGCCTGGCACCAGAGCAGCACTGGACCGACAAGGGCCTGTCTGCACAAAATGGAGTCAGGAGGATGTATGGATCCTCAGCAGGGACCGCCTGAGTCATCACTAGTCCTTAAGGCTGCCTTGCACCCCCTGTGAATTTCTGGCCCAGCAGGAGGAGGCCATTCCTGGCCAAGGTCAGCACATCTTGGTGGGGTCCTTCCTCTTGTCTGCCCCCGAACCCTCTCTGCTTCAGAGGGCTCCTTGTCAGGGGCAGACCACAGGGAAGACCTTCTGTGATGTGGTGACATCAGTCAGGCCTTCAGCCTCGGGGATAAGTCTAGAGAGCTGCCCAAAGCCTCGGTGAGAAGCTGATCAAATTAAGACAGGAAGGAAACTTCTCTGCTTCCTTCTTTCCATCCTGTGTTTCCTCAAGCAAACTTGACTCTCAAATGTGTCACTTGCTGATTCAGGCACCCAGCAGTCCGATCATCTATGACCAAGGGACCAGGGTTATGTAATACTCATGGCTGCTGGGGCTCAACCCTGGTGCTGGGACTTCTCAGAGGAAAGGGGAGCATGGTGCAGATAAAGACCTAAAATATGTCCACTAGGCAGAGAGAGAGAAAATCAGGGGATGGGGACTAACATTTTAAAATTTGGTAAATGTCAAGTGCTGTCTATACAGTTTTCAGTTTACTTAAGTCTTCCCAATAACTCTGTGAGATAAGCATTAATAACCTTGTTGCGCAAATGAGGAAAGTTAGGCTTGGAAAGTGAAGGCACTAGCCCAAGACGTTGAGTCTAGTAAGGGGTGAGGCTAGATGAGAGTGCAGTACCATCCAAGGCCAGGGGTTATGCTCTTTGCTCTGCACCACTCTGCCTGGCACTGCTTTGAAATGATGTTTCTGCCCTTGCTTTGCTGAGTCTCGAAACCCCACCAACTCCATTTCACCGAAGGGCCTTTGAAACTTTCAAGCTGACATTCATCATCATTCATGTATTGTTCCTTCACTCTTTGCGACTCTTTGCAACCCCATAGACTGCACCACGCCAGGCTTCTCTGTCCTCCACTGTCTCCCCGAGTTTGCTCAGATTCACGTTTATTAAGTCGGTGATGCTATCTATCTCATCCTCTGCCACCCTCTTCTCCTCTTGCCTTCAATTTTTCTCAGCATCAGAGTCTTTTCTTATAAATCAGCTGTTTTGCATCAGGTGACCAAAATACTGGAGTTTCAATATCAGTACTTCCAATGAATATTCAAGGTTGATTTCCTTTCGGGCTGATGGGCTTGATCTCCTTGCAGTCCAAGGGGCTCTCAAGAGTCTTCTCCAACATCACAACTCAACAGCATCAATTCTTCAGTGCTCAGCCTTCTTTATGGTCCAACTGTCACATCCATACATGACTCCTTGAAAAATCATAGCTTTAACTATATGGACCTTTGCAGGCAAAGTGATGTCTCTCCTATACATATCTAGGTTGGTCATAGCTTTTCTTCCAAGAAACAAGCGTCTTTTAATTTTATGGTTGCAGTCACTGTCCACGGTGATTTTGAAGCCTGAGAAAATAAAATCTGTCACGGCTTCCACTTTTTCTCCTCCTTTGTGCCGTTAAGTGGTGAGTTTGTTAACAAACAGACAAGGAAATGGAGTCCAGAGAGAGTTAGTGTACAGCCTGTAGTCACACAAGGATTCAAATGCAGAAAGGGGACAAGGATGCTGGCCTCCTGAGTCTGATGCTGGGGCCATCCCCGGACAACATTGAGGGTGTCCTGTTCGATGGCTTCTTTTTCCCTGCAGAGCTGATTCTTTTTTTTTTTTTTTTTACTAAAGAAAAACATTTATTATGCTTATTTTTTGACTTGCTCTATTGTTAATTTTGGATTTTCTTTTCCATTTCCTTTTTTTTCCCCTTCTGCTGTAGTTGTCAATTTTATTAAAACTATGAAAGCTAATGGCTTTTGAGGCTTTTTTTTTTCAGTCACAGAGCTGATTCTTGAGGCTGCCCCGGGATGGTTCCTGCCTGGCTCTCTGACTCCACCTTCTTCTCTAGTTCCTCCTTCTGTCTGTCCCCTAAATGTAACCATTGGTCACTCTCCTTGGAAGTCCCCTACCAGCAAGAGTAATGTGACTCCACAACTCTGTTCTCAGGACTGCATACTTTCCAGGGGGCATACTGTGTCTTTCATCTTTGACATTCCCTAAATTCCTGACCCAAACATAAAGGCTGAGATAACTGTTGGATAAGATAATATAATTAGGTTATGTGTACCCATGTTGCCACTGACCCACCATCCATTCATCTACCATCTATCCAACCTCCCTCCATCCACTATTTATTCACTTGTCTGTCCATCCATTTGTCCATTCATTTAACAAGACTCATCAACAGCCCATACTTATTCACACCTCCATGCTCCCTCTGCCTGAATGCTCTTTCTGTCTTCCTTCATTTGACGCTAACTCATCTTCCATTGCATCCTCTGGAGAGCCTTTCCCAAAGCCCAGGTTTGACCAAGAGACCTTGTGTCCCAAGAACACCTTTTACACTTATCACATTTTTAAAAGGGTTATTGAGATGTAACTCGCAAATAAGCTTATACTGCTCACCAGTAAATGGAGAGAGGGGTTGTTGGGGCAAGGAATAGCAACTTTATTTTTATTTGGGAAGCCAGTAGACCAAGAAGATGGTGGATAAATATCCCAAAGAGCCATCTTCTCTGTGTTAGAATTCAGGCTTCTAAGAGGGAAGGGAGTAAAATACTGGTTCCAGTTAGACTCTGTAAGCGATGTGTTGATTTCTTCCTTCCTGCCACCCTTCACAGGTGGGCCTGGTCGGAAGTTGAGCATCGATATTTTAGCTTAACACTCATTACCTGGGTAGCAGGGTTCCCAGAGATGGGCCATTATATATAATTTAAGCTTACAGACAACATGCCTTTGGTGATTAACTTGCAGCAAAAGCAATAGAATACAAAGATTAAAATAAAAGAAACATCTAATATGGAGTCAGATTTGTATTTTCCTATTGCAATACCACAAAATTGATCCTTTTATAGTATACAGTTCAGTGGTATATTCACAGTTATGCAACCATCACCACTAACTTCAGAATATTTTCACTACTCCATAAAGAAACCCTGTACCTACTAGTCCCTTACTATTTCCCCTCAACTCCTCCAACCCTTGGCAATCATGTATCTACTTTCTGTCTCTATAGATTTTCCTGCTCTGGAGATTTCATATAAATGGAATCATACCATACGTGGCCTTTCATTTAGCATAATGTTTTCAAGGTTCATCCATGTTGTACTGTGTGTCAAGACATTTCCGCATTTTTAATAAGGATTGAGAACATTTTGGTAGCTTTGGCCCATTCTGGTCCTTGGGTGAGCTGAATTTAAAAAAAAGTGGGGGGGTTGCAAAGTCTTAGAACTTCTCAAATTTAGAGCCAAAGAAAGATTATTGGAAAACCAAGGGCCAAAAAATGTTGCTGGCTTTGAAGATGGAGGAAGGAGCCACAAGTAGAGGAACACAGGCAGCCTAGAGAGGCTAGAGATGAGAAAAGGGATTTACTCCCAGAACCTCCAGAGAGAATGCCACCCTGCCCTGCCCACATCCTCATTCTAGCCCGTTAAGTCCCACCAGGAGCTCGTACCCCCCAGAACTGTAAGATAATTTCTGTTGTTTGGAGCTTGTGTATAACTTGGTTTCTGTTAACTTGTTACATACAGCATTAATAGGAAACTACTACGGATTTTGGTACCTGGAGCTGGAGAGCAGGACTGCACCTAGTTCATCTCCAAAGCGTCAGGAGGTACAATATACCAGGTAAGCTTTCAGATTCTGCCTTGGATGATCCACGGCTTACACTGTAGTGTTTGCATGTTGTGTATCCTTGAGCAAGTGATTCATCCTCTCAACAAATTTCCTCATTGGTAAAATGGAAATAACTGTATTCCTTCACAAGATTGTCATAAAGATTGACAAAAAGCATATGGGTTAATGCTTAGCACAGGGCCAGGCCTATGGGGAATGCCAAATAAATAAATGTTAGCCAGTATTACCACTGTCGCCATGCATCGTTGACTATATTTTTTTTAAAGATTTTTTTTGTAAATACATTGTTTTGTAGGTTTTGTATTTTTTATATTATTGTTTGAGGTGGGGCTGTGTTGGGTCTTCATTGCTGTGTCAGGTCTTCATTGCTGTGTCGGTGCTTTCTCTCATTGCATTGAGCAGATGCTACCCTTTGTTACAATGTGTGGGCTTCTCACTATGGTGGCTTCTCTTCTTGCAGAGGACAGGCTCTGGGCACATGGGCTCAGTAGTTTTGCTGTATGGGCTTAGTTGCCCAGTCGCATGTGGAATCTTAGTTCCTCAACCAGGAATCGAACCTGTGTCCCCCACATTGGCAGGTGGATTCTTTGCTACTGGACTACCTGGGGAAACTCCACTTATTATTATTTTTAATATTTATTTGGCTGCACCAGGTCTAAGTTGCAGCATGCAGGATCTTTAGTGGCAGTATGTGGGATCTAGTTCCCTGGTCATGAATCGAACCCGGGCCCTCCCTGCATTGGGAGTGCAGAGTTTTAGTCACTGGACCCCCAGAGAAGTCCCTCATTAAGTGTATCTTGAACTGACCTTAATCAGAGCTAACTCTGTCTCCTCTTGCGGTATTGTCTCCGCTTGTGGTATCTAAAGGGACAGAGTACCTGGGCTCAGTGTGGGCTGGAGTCCATAACCAAGATCACGGGTTTCAAACACCGGAAGGTCCAGACAGCAGTCATGTTCCTCGGGCAGGTAGCTGTATCTGGTTCTAGATGTTTATCTAGTTTAGAGTGGTAAAACTACCAACAGCACACAGAGAGAAGGGTGTCTCAGTATGTGAGAAAGTGAGGGGATGGAGCCAGGAAAAGGATAAGGGATGCTAGGTGGAAGCCAAGTAGGAATCTGGTGACTGAGATGGGTCGGTATGGTGAAGGATGGGCAACAAGGAGGCTGGGTGGGCTCTTGAGCACACAGCATTCACCCCAGTTCCCACGATGAATATTAAGCACGATGTCCCCTAGGATAGTTAAAAAAAATGCAGACAATACCAAGTGTTGATGAGGGTGTGGAGAAATTAGAACCCTGCAACATGGCTGGTGGGAATGTAAAATGCTACAACCACTTTGAAAACAGTTTGGCATGTCCTTAGATAATTAAATATACTGTTACCATATGATCCAGCAATTCCGCTACTGTGTACTTGCCCACATCCACACATTCGTCCTCACAAAAACTTGTCCATGAATGTTTGCAGAAGCATTTTTTGAAATAGCCAAAAGGCAGAAACAACCCAACGTCTGTCAAATGAGGACTGATGAAACAAAATGTGATCTATACATAAAATAAAATAATATTTGGCAATTAGAAAGGATTGAATGACTGAGATAGGCCGCAACATGGATAAACCTTTAAAACATGATGCTAAATTAAAGAAGCCAAACACAAAAGACCTCCTGTTGTATGATTCTTTTTATAGGAAATATCCAGAATAGGTAAATCCACAGAGACAGGAAGCAGATCAGTGGTTACCAGGAACTGGAGAGAGGGGAGAAAGAACAGGGGACTGACTGTTCATGGCAACAGGGTTTCTTTGGTGGTGATAAAAATGTTCTGAAAACAGGTAATGGTAATGGTTGCATAACTCTGAGTGTATCACTAAATTTCATACTTTAAAGGGTGAATTTTGTGGTGTGTGAATTATAATCTCAATAAAACTGCTATTAAATAAGTGGTACCGCCTTTGAGCACTTACAGTGTGCGAATGAGTGAGCTGAATACACACTTGAGCGCGCGTTACCAGGCTTTGGGGACGAGACTGACCTGTTGAGGAGCCTGAGCTGGACTCGTGTGACTCCTGCCTTCTTGGAGGGCGGCAAGGAGCAGAGAGGCCCAGTTTGGCTGACAGGTGCTCCCAGATGGATAAGGGAGTGATCGGGGGGTAAGCATCCCTGAGACATGAGGGCGCCTGAGAAAAGTCAAGTCACCCGAGTCACAGAGCAGGTCAGAAAGCGTGTCCCATTCTTCTGGTAAATTGCTTTTGTTTCCAGAAACCTCGTTGCAATCAATAGAAATTGTGTGCGTGCTATGGGAGACCACATTTGAGCCATTGGCTGATCACTAATCTCTTTATTCTCCTTTAAATGTTTTTGGTCTTTCCCTCGGTAATATTCAAATCAATGTCCTGACTTATTTATTCTTTGGGAGTCTCAGTATCTCCTGCAGCATCACATCACTTCTGTTTGATGATAGATTTTGTTGAACTTCTGTACCCTGGGCAAGGCAGCAGGCTCCAAGGACTGTCTGTTGTGTGTGGGTGTAATGTGTGTACATGTCAACAAATTTGCACGACTGTGAGTGTGTTTAGCCTAATAAGAATTGAGAGACCTCTGAGTTCGAAATCAAACAGATCTAAGTTGGAGGGACAGTTTTTCCTTGGTCTAGCCGGTAACCTTCGGCAAGTTGTCTCATGGGGGCCTAGGATCCACAGCTGGAAAAGAGAAATATAGGTCTATACCCAAGAGAAATGAAAACATATGTCCACATTAAAACTTGTACAAGAACGTTCATTGCAGCATTTTTCATAATAGCAAATGAAACCCATATCCCATCAGCTGGTGAATGGATAAATAAAATCCATACAATAGGATATCATTTAGGGACTTCCCTGGCAGCCCAGTGGTTAAGATTCCACACTTCTAATGCAGAGGTCATGGTTCAGTGCTTGACTAGAGAACCAAGATTTCACATGCCACATGGCGTAGCCAAAAAAATAAAAGAATATATGATTTGATCATCAAAGGAATGAACATAGACACATGCTACAACATGGATGACCCTAGAAAACATGGTTCCACATGATAGAAGCTGGATGTTAAAGACCCTGTGTGTTCATTTCCTAGGGCTGCTGTGACAAAATAGCACAGGTTGGGTGGCTTAAACATCAGGAATATATTGCCTCCCAGGTCTGGAGGGAGGCTCGAAGCCCAAGATCAAGGGGTCAGCGGTTTTGCTTTCTTCTGAGGGAATCTGTTCATGCCCCTCCTAGCTTCTTGTGGTTTGCTGGCAATCTGCCGTATTCCTGGGCTTGTAGGTACATCACCTCAATCTCTGCCTTCATCATCACACAACCATCTTCCTTTATCCAAATTTCCCCCCTTAAAAAAAAAAATGTGTATGTATGTATGTTTGTATTTGGCTGCACTGGGTCTTAGTTGCAGCAAGCGGGATCTAGTTCCCCGACCAAGGATGGAACCTGGACCCCCTGCACTGGGAGCTCGGAGTCTTAACCACTGGTCACCAGGGAGGTCCCTAAATTTCCCCAGTTTATAAGGACAGCAGTCACTGGTCCACCCTCAAGACCTCATTTTGACTAGTTACATCTGCAACAACCCTCTTTCCAAACAGGGTCACATTCTGAGGTCCTAAGCATTAGGACTTCAGTGTGTGTTGAGGGGAGGGGACACAATACAACCCATTAATACCACATACTGTATGATTCCATTAATATGAAATGTCTGGAATAGGTAAGCCCTTGGAGACAGAAAGTAGATTAGTGGTTGCCAGGGGCTGGGAGAAAGAAGGAATTTGGAATGACTGCTAATGGATACAGGGTTTATTTTCAAAAGTGTTCTGAAATTAGATAGTGGTGGTGCTTGCACAACTCTGTGAATTTACTAAAACCTAATGAACTGTACACTTGAAGTGGATGAACTATATGGTATGTGAATTATATCTTGAAAAAGCTAGTTTTGGGGGCTTTTTTTTTTTTTTTTTTTGCCAAACCCATGCTCCCTGCAGTGGAAGTGTGGAGTCCTAACCACAGATCACCAGGGAATTCCACCCCCTCCAAGAAAAATTTTTGTTTGTTTGTTTGTTTTTTTAAAAGAAAATGTGTAATGCTGGCAACTCTTCTGCCTTGTTAAGATTCTGCAGCTCCTTTGTTTTAATGCAAGCACAAGTGTTTGGGAAACTCTGCAAAGAGTTGTAACCTTTAGTCTTAAATTTTTAAATGCCTTTGGTATTTGTTAAGTGCATTCCACCCTGCATGGTGGATTCCCTATTAATTTCAAAGCTTCCTAATGTAATAAGGAGAATTCTAGCTCTTCTTAACAGCTGACTCTTGACAGCAGTTGCTGCAAGCTCACTGTCACATCATTGAGAAAAATATCTTTCCCAGACCTGCCCTGTGATTCCCATGGAATGGTCATCCTCTGAACGGATGTCTCTTTTACTGCTGAGTTTATCTCAGTGCAGCCTCTGGAAAGCACCTTCTAACCTTTGCATTTTAAGAGACTAGTTTTTTTCCCCCTCTCTGAATCTGCGCTTTTGCCCTTGTTGGAGCACAGCTATTTCTTCCCCCAGAGGCCAGATAAAATTTCATGAAACAGTTGGGATTTCGGTGGCTAACAGAAACATGTCTTGTCCTCTGAGATGCCTTCGTGCATCCCTGCCCCCCTCCCGACCCCCAAAGATTGCTGCCCAGACCCTTGGCATCTCTTATGGCTCAAGCCTTAGGGACCACTGTGTCAGTGGCCAGCCATCAGCTGCCTCTGGCCACAGGAAGTGTGTGTCCTCCTCTTGTTCATGACCTTGGCTGTATACCTCATGCTGCTGTAGGGTGAACTGTCTGAGTTGCCGGTCTCTCAGGCAGCCTGTCTCCTGTGGTGTGAGGAGTCTCTGGCTTGAAGTGGATATAGATTAGTAGGCTGTAGGTAAACAGTGCAGCTGCTGAATCCGATTTGGCCAAACTTAATTTACAATCCCTCCAATGTCCTCTTCTGCCTACGACTTAGATTTTACACTTTGGGGCCATTTTGAACTGGGTCCCCTTTCCAGCCCTCTAGTCTCTTGCTGTGTGTCTTTGGCTACGTTGCCTCGCCTCTCAGGGCCTCTGTTCCTTCAAATCTGAAAGGAAGGTTATGATCCTATTCTCATAAGGCTGTGATGACGATGGAATGAGGTTTTTCTGATATGCACTGAGAGCCTGACTTGATGCACTCTCTCTGCACCCCCAGGGGAGGCAAGGTTGCCCTCGCTGAGGCCTGAGACCCAGTTGGAAAGAGTGCCACCGACAGTCACACACCTGTCATGTGAAGCCCCAGCTCTGGCTGCGACCCTGGATTGACCCCTCTAGCCCATATCTCCCCAGTCACTGGGGCTGAGGGCCACCTGGGATCGTGGATAAGAAGCAGCTGAGAAGCCTGTTGGGGGCTGTCTGGCCGGGAGACTCTTGTCACAACAGCCCTCCCGGAAACCATGTGACCTGACACCCTTCACACCCACCCCGGCTGCTCCTCACAGGAGGACCCCACATTCAGCTCCATTTATCCAGGGCCTGGGCAGTTTCCTGGCTCTCGGGAGAATGGACCCCAGGCCCCTCTCTGCAGCCTCCTTTGTTTCCCTGTCTCAGCATCCCCCAGCACAGGGTGGCCTGGAGGAACCCTCAGCCAGCTGGGTCGGAGCATGATGCTCATGAGGGGCCAGAGAAGGTCCCCCCAGTCATGCCCCACCTCGGCCACTTAGAGCTGTGGGGCCCTGGGCAAGTCCCTTAGGTCCTCTGTGGTTTGGGTGCCTTCTCTGGACGTTGGTGATAGTCACAGCCCCTCCCTCATAGGTGGCTGTGTGGATTAAATGTCATCATGTGTAAAGAATTTAGATCAGAGTCTAGCACGTAGGAAGCGCTCGATGAATTATTGTTGCTTACTCAATTATTCACTCACTGGACACCTCCACTCTGCTGGATGCTAGGGACACAGATGAACCAGAAGGAGAGCCCGTCTTCACAGGGCCCCCTGGGTCAGAGGGGCAGGTAGACAGGCCCCGGGGCCGCTACTGGACACAGTCGTAACACAGGGTCGGTGCTGGGGGAACTGCATACACGAGGAGAGTGGGTGCTGTGGGCTGTACGGAGAGGCGCTGACTCCCCTGGGGTAGGTCAGGAGAAGCCTCTGGAGGCCGTTTGGCTGGGCCATGTTGGGGCGCAGAAATTCCCCTGCCGGTGGGAGAGGCCCAGAAGAGGGCAGTCCAGGCGTGGGAGCAGCACCGGCAAAGGTGACAAAGGACAGCAGAGCCCACGCCTGGAGGCAAAGATGCTCGCTGCCCACCCCAGCCCCTTCTGCTCCCCTGGAGCCTACCCGTGGGGTCTTGCTGTGAGAAGCTGTGCGACCAGGAGCTGGCCACAGGTGCCCAGGGGTAAACACCCCAGCACTGCCCTCAGTCAAGATGAAGGGGCGATGGCAGGCACTTACCCAGTGTCCTTGCCCCTTGAGGTGGCTGCAACTCTTAAGCAGTGTTTCGTCCCCCTTCCCAGAAGTTCCCAGAGGGATGGAGCCCTGCTTCTGAAGGCATCCTGTACCGACACTCACCTCCCACATGCACCGTTAGGACCCCAATCATTTTCTCAGAGGCTGCTTCCCAGGGAACCCCAGTCTAAGACATCCAGCTGTGTAAGAGCTGACCAGACAGGGGGCTTGTCCAGAACCCTCTGTTCTCCAGCGTTCTGGCCACTTGATTAGTTCCCCTGGCAGTAGCATTTGGTGCATGGCCGGCTCAGGGAAGACACGGAGATTCAAGAAGTGGAGGAGAGTCCCTCGAGATGCTATTTGAGGAGACAAGACAGCTGCGGTGGGGGCGGGGGGGGCGGGGCGCGGGGAAAACCTGCAAGGGCTGGGAAAGGTAGAGTTCATTTAGGGAAGAGCAGGAGAGCAGGCAGGTAGGTGCATTGGATCTCAGGATGGTGCCCTAGAGAGGAGGTGAAAAAGCCGAAAGGGCGCGGAGGGCTGGGCCGGCGTGGGGCCGCAGAAGCCTGAGATGTCCCCATGGCTCTCTAAGTGAGCAGCACAGTTAGCCACGGAAGGACAGAGGCTGGGGGTGGGTGGGGCAGTCTCTGTGATAGAAGAAGCTCCCGAGCAGGGTGGCGGGGAGCGGGCAGGCAGGGAAGAGGCTGCCGGAGCAGGGTGGGCTTGTGCTCTTGTTAGCCAGCTCGGCTCCAGCTGGACCTGCCCCCCAAACTCAGGAGGGCCATTTTTTCATAAAAGCACGGAAAGCTTCCTGCTTTCCCACCCTTCCTTTCAGACCTGTTTCCTGCTTGGCCTCCAAACCTATTCCCATTCCTCCCACCTTCTCCCATTATCTCTGACTTCAGAATGTTTGCTTTGCTCCACAGCCTCCTGCCCACTCTCTCCTGCGGTCCAGAGCGGTCCGTGGTGGATACTCAGAAAAAAAAAAAATGCTCCTTCCTGCAAACCAGCCCAGACTCACCAGGGCAGGATTGTCTTCTTTCTACTTTAAGTAAATGGAATTGGAGCAACCTTGGCCGTGGAAGACAGATTCTGTCTTCTAACGACTTTCCTTCAAAACCACAAATGCATTTTGTCTCGATTTGAGGTGGTTCTTGCCTCTCGTCTCAGCAACCTCAGGGTGAGTGTGAAGGGGCATCTGGCAGCCTTGAGATTTCTCTTGTGCGAAGTCAATTTCTCCGCACACCAGGCCAAGAGGGCACAGATAGCACAATTCTATGACTATCCAATAAACATCTATGAGCCAGGCCTTGAGCTGGGTGTCCAGGGATAAGACATCTGCTCCCTAGGCGCCTGTGGCCTTGAAGGGGAGATGGCCAGAGAGATGGCACAGAAAGAGGTACAAACAACCGTGGGGTCTGCACTGACCTTGTATCTATGCAGCACCAAGCTGTGTAAGTTACTGAACCTCCCTCTGCCTCAGTTTCCTCATCCACTAAAAAGATGTTAATGAGGGTCCTTTCCTTAGAGAGAGGGTTAAAGTGAGACAGGTGGCTCAGATGGTAAAAAAAAAATCCATCAACAATGTGGGAAACCCAGGTTCGATCCCTGGGTCAGGAAGATCCCCTGGAGAAGGAAATGGCAACTCATTCCAGTATTCTTGCCTGGGAAATCCCATGGACAGAGAAGCCTGGCAGGCTACAGTCCATGGGGTCACAAAGAGTTGGACACGACTGAGTGACTAACACTCAGGTATGATCTAGGAATGATTGTGCTGTGCCAGACGGATGGATGGTGTCTCTGGGGTGGAAGGGGGCCCCACGAAGCTTCCCTTCCCAGCTTTTGCTTCTTCTGGTGGGACTGGAACCCAGCCCTAGACCTCTGCCCTCCTGGTAGGGAGCTTAGCCCTATTCCTCAGCCCCACCAGACTCTCATCTTTTGCGACCCTCCTCCTGGTCCAATGCCTCGCCAAGACCAGACCTGGGCTAAGCTCCCAGGCCTCTCTGATACTTCGCTGGAATGACTTTGAACTATAACTTAACCTTGTCAAAACTTAGTTTGCTTATCTCTCACACCCATCCCAGAGGGTACTTGTAGGAGCAGCATAGGGTAAGGGGATAAGTTGGTGCTCAGACAAGGATTGGTTTGGGATGGGGTTGCTGGGCTTTAGGCACCCAAATACCAGTCAGATCTATTTAAAGTACCAGGGGCTGAGCGCTTGCTTTGGAGATGCCTTAAGCTTCCCAGGCTGATGAACCACTTTGCAGTGTCACATGATACGTGTGTCTCATGCAAGAAGAACTGAAAGCTGAGTGTGAGCTGGGGAACCCAGAAGCCAGCAGAGATCATGGCAGCCTTCCTGGAAGAGCTGTCCTCATAGAATGAGAAGTGTTTGCTGGGAGTAGAGAGGGCAGGATCTGGAGGGAGAACGGCACAAAGGTAGGACCACAAAAGTTGCTGCAGTGGAAAGAGCAAGGAGATGAATCTCCTTTAAAAAGTGTAATACCATTCAAAATGGTACACTTTTATCATAGGGCATTTAGCAAGGGAGAAATATAAAAATACAATCAAGAAAAGGAGTCAATTAAAAAATCTTCAGTAGTCTCACTTCCCAGAGGTGCTAACATTTTGTGTGCTTTTTTCCACTGTTTCTCTATGCATGTGTATTACCGATGTTTTTTCTTTCTTTTTTTTTAAAGGAAAAATGGACTCGTGTAATACATACTGTTTGTGACCTGCTTTTAAAAATACATCATGAACCATGTTCCCTGTCATTAAATATTCTTCTTCACCACTATTTAATGGCCTTATCATACTCTCTCATATGAATGAAACATTATTTATTTAAGTAATTTTCTATTCTTGGGTATTGAAGTGGTTTCCAACTTTTCAATATCATAAGCATCTTCTAAATGAACATCCTTGGGGCTGAAACTCTGTGCATGTCCCTTAATGATATCCTTGGGATAAATTTCTAGAAAAGGAATTGCTAGGATAAAGGGATTCAGATTTTAAAGAATTTTAATACGTATTGTCAAATTGCTCCCTGGAAACCTTGTACCAATTTATAGTCCTGCTAGGTGAATATAAGGGGCCCATTCTAGCATTTCCACTAACAGTGTATGATTCTTTTTTTTATTTGTGAGTTGGATAAATTCAAGATACTCATGAATCCAAGTTTCCTGGCAGTGATAATAATGGTATCTATCGTGGATTTGTCATGATAGTCAAAGCACCTAGTAGACAGAAAATGCTTCAAAAGAAAGCACATCTGAGACTTCCAGGTGTGCTTTGAAGTCTTGGTGGAAGTGGAACTCTTGGAAGTCTTGGTGGCCCAGTGGTTAAGACTTCGCCTGCCAATGCAGAGGGCTGCAGATGGCATCCCTGGTCAGGGAGCTAAGATAGCACAAAGCTTCCTGGCCAAAAACACAAACCGTAAAATAGAAGCCATGTTGTAACAAACTCAATAGAGACTTCAAAAATAAAAAAGAAAGAAAAAACACAACTGACAGTGGTTAGTGATTCTTGTAACTTGATTATCCCTGGAATGAGGAAGCCCTGTGAGTCAAGGTTGAGAAGATAACTTGGAAGCCAGCTTTGTAATGGACTCTGTTTATCTTCCCTTTAACTACAAAATTCATATATGCTGATAAGAAGTGAAACAACCCACAGCTGGGATGGTACAAAAAAAAAGTGAAAGTACTCCTTCCCTCTCCCACAGTTCTCTCCCCAGAGATTAGATGTATAACCCCTAGATCTTCTCTCAGACCTTTATAAACTGTGTGTGTGTGTGTGTGTGTGTGTACAAACCCATGTATGTAATTTGTTGTTTTGCAAAATGGAATCCTACATAGGATTTCACTGTCATCTCAGATGGACAGCTCTACTTTACGCTTCTTTTTGGATTCCACTGCTGGGTAAGTCATGCTTTGCTTATCTTTCTCCCTAACAATACAATAACAGCTCATCCTCACATGCATATCCTTGCATGACTGAGCAGGTATCTCTCTAATCTGGGTTCCTGGCAGTGGGATGGGAGGTCAAAGTGGTTAGACATTGTCACACTTCAAATTGTTCTTTTAACTCTAAAAATTCTGAAAGAAACCTGAAGCGAAGCAGGGATCTGTCTCCAGCACCAGCTTCTGGCTGTCCTTTGCCTTGAAGCAAACCACAAAGGAATCTTTCTCTTGTTAATTAACTGGGGTTTTTATTAAACACCTTCCCAGCTAGCCAACCGCTCTGACCCAGCCATTCCTGGGAGACATCTTGATGAGAAGTTTCGTGTTTTAATTTATACATCTTCGATGACAGATTTTGTGTCAGAGTGTGCACTCTATAATCAAATATTAAATGATCAGAGAGACACTATTCTTCAACAGAAAACACATATGAAGCCCTGACTATCTGCCAGACTCCTGGGGAGGTGGGTGCAGAGTGCAGGGGAGGAGCTGGGGGCTCAGGTCAAGGATGATGGCAAGGTGTGGTCATTGGATCATGGGGGCACAGGGGTGAGACCAAAGCTCTCTCTCTTTGGAGAATCAGGAAAGTGGAAGTGCAGCTGGATCTCAAAGGTTTGGGA
The DNA here is from genome assembly GCA_007570785.1 of Antilocapra americana. Taxonomy (NCBI): domain Eukaryota; kingdom Metazoa; phylum Chordata; class Mammalia; order Artiodactyla; family Antilocapridae; genus Antilocapra; species Antilocapra americana. Next base: position 679,386 of record ML660779.1, on the reverse strand, counting down.
GGCCTTTGCCAGGTGAGGAAGAGAGAAGGGATTCCGGGCAAGGAGAGCAGTGTGGATAAAGGCCCTCCTTTTGTGATTTGAATAGGAAGCTGCAAAGTGGAGTCTGGTGTGGCTAGATTAGTTGTAGGGTCAGGAAGGAAGGGTGTGCGGGCTGTGGATTGGAGAAGAGGCTGGAAAGGAAGACTGAGGCAAAACTACAAGGAGCTGCAAATTTCAGGTCTAGGGGCTTACACTTTATCCTGGAAGAGATAGTGAGCCATTGACGGTTTTAGGCAGGGCTGACACCATCAGACCTGTGTTTTATTTATTTATTTGCTTTTATTTATTTATTTTAAGAAGTTCTTTATTTTATTTTTGCCTATGCAGCATGTAGGAACTTTATTCCCCAACCTGGGATCGAACCCCCGTTCCCTGCAGTGGAAGGGTGGAGTCTTAACCCCTAAACCACCAGGGAAGTCCCAGACTTGTGCTTTATTTTTTTAATTACCAGCTTGATTTTTTGTATTTATTACACCCCTATTTTGTTTTTTAAGTAGTTTTATCACCAAAGCCATTTCTCATCACCCCTTGTAATGTGTAGTGTGTAACCTTATGATGTTTAGTGTCATGCTTTCTGAAATGGTGTCCTGTAACCTGCTTCATTGCTCGTCACGCTCCGGGTTTTGTGCTTGTTGTGTAGCTGCAGTTCCTTCCTTTTCTGCAGCGTGTGATACTCCATAGCGTGAAGTACTACCTATCTTCCAGGTTTGTCATACTCCCTGTGCCCAGGTGTGCTTTTATGAATGAGGCTACTGTCTGTAAAAGCTGAGGACGACTCAAGAAGGCTCTGTGCCCATCCCCCACCCCCCCTCACTTAAAATGTCCTAGGCCAGACCTGTGTTTTAGAAAGATCACTCTGGTGATATATGGAGAGTGACTCACAAGAGGGAGTCAAAAATCTAGAGGCAGAAAAGACCAGTAAGGTTGTTGTTGTTGTTGTTGTTTTAATATTCATTCTTTTTTATTATTTTTATTTATTTATTATGCAGGAGACCCAGTTTCAATCCCTGGGTCAGGAAGATCCTCTGGAGAAGGGAATGGCAACCCACTCCAGTATTCTTCCCTGAGAATTTCATGGACAGAGGAACCTGATGGGCTACGGTCCATGGGATCGCACAGAGTCGGACACGACTGAGCAACTAACACTGTTTAAATATTCATTTATTTACTTGGCTGTGCCAGGTCTTCATTGCAGCATGTGGGGTCTAGTTCCCTGACCAGGGATCAAACCTGGGACCCCTGCATTGGAAACTTGGAATCCTAGCTGCTGGACTACTAGGGAAGTCCTAAGACCAGTACATTTTTAACTAAAGCTATTCCTATTACTAAAATTCTTTTAAAATGTGAATTAAACAACAAAGATGATTTTAAAAAACTGTACCTAGTTCTCTGGTAAGTGGTGGAGGAAGACCCACTACCTCCAGCCTCCATCACCACTAGTTAGATTGGAATAATAAGACATACCATCAGTTCGTTTCTCAGGCTCATTTGTAATCAAATGAACAAAACTGAAAATAATAATGAGATGCCTTATTTCACCTAATATTTCAATACCCAGTTTGGCAAGAGTGTCAAGAAACAGGCACTTCTTAAATATGGTAATGGCAGTGTATGTTGAAACAGAGTTTAAGTTATAAGAAGCCTTTAAAAAAATTATATGTATCTTTTTATCTAAAAATTTTGCCTCCACGAATTTATGCTAAAGATAATAATAAAAGAAAAACACTTGAGGATAAAGGTATTTATTAATCTGTTATTTACGACCACAGAAAATTGGGAGGACTTAAATGTCTAAATTAGGACAATTATTAAGTAAATTATGGTATAACTACATTTTTGCACAAGTTAAAATCATGTTTTTAAATCCATACCTAATAACATGAGAAAATTACTGTTCTATAATGTATTTAAAAGCAGGATATAAAGCTATATAGAGCATGATCCTATTTTGGTTTTCTAAATATGTGATCTGTTTCTAACTCTACCTGGAAAAAATCCACAATATGATTAATTGTGGGTATCTGACTAAATTTTATTTTCTTCTTTATTGTTATTATTTTCTAAGTTTTCTGTAGTCAGAATGTAGTACTTTAATAATTAGAAGAAGCCATGAAATTATTTTTTACAATTCAAAAAAGGGAAAGGAAATCCATACAAGTAGATAGAAACGACTAGTAAAAAATGCTCAACCTTGCAAGCTATTAAAAATGCAAATTAAAGCAGCTTTGTGATGCTATGTTTTACCTGACCAACTTTAGAAGAAAAACCTGCTCGTTCACAATATGTTTTGGCAACAGTTTGGTAAGAGAAACATTCATATACTGAAAATTTGAGTGTAATTTGGTTCAGGCTTTCTGAAGAGCAGTTTTGCAATATATATCAAAATTATTAAAAGTATGTAATTTCTCAATAAAGTTGATTTTGAAGGTATGTATTTGTAGTCCTTGGATAGCTTAAGCAAATAAGGAAATGTGTACAGGTATATGAGCAAGAAAGCCTATCACAGCACTCTTTAAATATACAATAATGAAGAGTTGTTTGTTATAGTACTATATTTATAGACATGGGAACATGTATAACATATTATTAAATTTTGGGCTCTCCAGGTGGCACTAGTGATAAAGAACCTACCTGCCAATGCAGGAGACACAGGTTCGATGCCTGGGTTGGGAAAGATCCCTTGGAGGAGGGCATGGCAACCTATTCTAGTATTCTTGCCTGGAGAATCCCACGGACAGACGAGCCTGGCAGGCTATGGTCCATAGCGTCGTCAAGAGTCAGACCCGACTGAAGCGATGAAATATAGATAAAAACCTGCCCTTGGTTTGATCCCTTAAAGATTATATATACATATATGTAATAATTAGGTACGGAAAAGCGTCTGGAAGAATATACGCCCAAATGTTCATATTGGTCATATCCAGGCAGGTGGGATTATGGTTATTTTTAAATACCTTCAAGACTTCCCTGGCATTCCAGTGGTTAGGACTCTGTGCTTTCATGGCTGAGGATTGTTCAGTCCCTGGTAGAGGGACTAAGATCCTGCAGACCATGTGTAAGACCAAAAAACCAAAAAACCCCAAACAAATGACAGCAACCAGTGGAAGTGAAAGTGTCTGACTCTTTGTGACCCCGTGGACTGTACAGTCCGTGGAATTCTCCAGGCCGGAGAATTCTCCAGGCTACTGGAGTGGGTAGCCTATCCCTTCCCCACTGGCTCTTCCCAATTCAGGAATCGAACTGGGGTCTCCTGCAGTGCAGGTGGATTCTTTACCAACTGAGCTATCGACAACAAACACACAAAAACTTCAAGATAAGAATTTTAAGACTTTTACAGATTTGGAAACACAAATTAAAAATTTAAAAACTTCCCAGCTAACAAGCAAGCTGAATGCTCAGAGCTAAGTGCTACCGTGGGTTCTGCAGGGTCAGCCTCCAGAAATAGGCTACAGGAATCTCCCTGGATGAGTGAGAACTTTGCTCTCTGGGTCCATGGAAGAAATGCTTCCAATTTGCCTCCTTCCCAGGGACCAACCCAACCTGCATGATGAGGACAAGAGGATGCTGGGAGAGGTCTCGACCTCAGGGCGGGGCCAGTGCTGGCTCCTGTCACCTGACCCCTGGGAACTGTTCCTCCCACTTTTCTCTGCTCCCTGCCGCCCACCACTGAGTGCGTGTGCTGTGTACATGCTAAGTCACTTCAGACTCTGCAACCCTGTGGACTGTATATAGCCCGCCAGGCTCCTCTGTCCTCTTGTCCTGGTTTCTCCTGGCAAGAATACTGGAGTGGGTTGCCGTGCCCTTCTCCAGGGGATTTCCAAGCTTCTTTGAGTTTCTCAGATGAAACTTGCTTTTCCTTTCCAAAAGATCTTAGCTGGAAGGGTCTCTGCTCCCTAAAATATTCTTCCCTTCCCCTTCCTACTTTTCCATCACCTGGAGGAGTCAACTCTGCTTCATGTTTCATCTTAAAAGTCATCTCCTGCTTTTGTGTATGATAGTTATATTTATTGTCTTGAGTGTGGTGATGGTTTATGGGTATCAATATAAGTCAAAACATAACAAACATGTATTTTCAATATATATGCAGTTATTACATATTAATTATACTTCAGCAAGCTGAAAAAAGTCACTTCCCCAGTAAAGCAGGTCTGAACTTCTATCCCCACCTCCAGTCCCCCAGCCATGTTAACCTTTTTTAGTTTGTACCATGAGTAGGAGTAAATGATTCATGTTTTGCATGGTGATGCATGAATGATTGAAGGTAAAGGAGAGCCAACCTATGTTCAGAGGATGGTGGAGACTCCAGGAGGGAGGAGGGGGCACAGTAGGAAATCTGGAGATGGCAAGTCCAGAGAGGTCATAAGTCAGAGGTCAAGCCAGATCTGAGTGTCCCATCGCTGGGGGCATGGCAGATAGTCTACCTCAGCTTCCCCAGTCTGAAAATCGAGGAGAATTATAATATCAATAATGATAATATGAGTGTTAAGCATTATTTTTGTTGATGTTTAAATGATTTAAGCACACAGCTTAGAACAGTGTCTGACCTATTGGAGATGCTAAGTGTTCTTATTGAGCCTTGTTTGGCTGTGAATAGCCCTGGTGATCGATAAGTCTGGGAGCCCCTGGTATAAAGCTTTGGTCAATTTGGATCCAAGTTGAAGGTGGGTGACTTCAGGGGTCATCTCCTCTCCCTCAGAGAACCATCTCATCTTCTGTCCTCTTTCACTCCACTGCTGGACACCCCCCATCTCGTCAACCTTCTCTGCAGTGCTTGGAACCCCTGCCAGTTTCTCTACATGATTTTGCAAAGCTGTCTTTCTCCAGCTTCCTCTCTCCTCCCGACAGGGAGGCACATATGTTGCAGCTTATGCTTCTATTTAGAGTCGGGAATTTGAGAGGGCACACACACACGGACAAGAATTAGTGTGCATTCTCGTGTGGAATTGTGGGGTTGTGAACACACGTGTGCCTGCGCACGTACGTGTGCTTGCATGGACCCACATGGTTGTCCGTTTGCCCATTTTCATGGGCACATGAGCTCCTGCATGAGAGCATGAGCACATGGATGGGGATGTGTTTGGAGTATATACACACACACACTTGTGAGCAGACAAGGGTGCCCACGACCATGTGCTTGTTTGGTGTGGTGCAGTAGGATATATTCCACGTGCATCTGGGTTTGCCTGCGTGTTTGCACGTGTGTGCTTTTGTGTATCCGTGTGCATATGGTGTGAGCTTGCTTCTCCTTGTGCCCCAGGAAGCAGCAAGGCAAGTGCAAACTACAAGGAACAAAGGAATAATCTGCATAATTTAGCCTTTGATCTCTGCCACCCCCAAGCCTCCTTTGCTCTCACCCCAGTTGCCAAGCTGTTTCCCTAGCCCTGAGGACTCTGTCTTTGAGCTTTGTCTTCTGGAAGCCTCCACCTCTCCTAACCACCCTGTGAGCGGAACAGGGATAGAGAAAGGTAGTGAGCATGTATTGATGCCTCTGGTGCACCAGGCACCTGATGCTTGACGTGCATTCACAAATCTTTGCAGCAGTCCAGCAGAGTATAACCATTTTTCCCATTTGATGTTTGAAGAAGCTAAGAACCAGGGGAATGAAGCTGTATCTCTAAGGGATGGAGCTAGAATTCAAACTCAAAGCCCATATTCTTTCTCCTCCACCGGGTTGTCTCCCTGATACATGCCCAGGTCCTGAGAGGTTCAAGTCCAGCCAGAGCCCCTGGAGGAGGGGATGTCCTGGGAGGCAGAGCCTGATGAGGAGGGAAAGGGAGGGTAGGCTGGGCATCAGTAGGGGCCTCAAAGGTTGGCACTTACTCAGGTCAATAGGACAGAGTGGAGAAATAAATGCCAGATGTCTGAGTGGTCCCTGGGTAGAGTGGTGGAGAGCATCTTTCCAATAGTGGAAAGATGAGAAAGCATCACCTTTTCCACTCCTGGCTTCCCTGGTGGCTCAGACAGTAAAGAATCTGCCTGCATTGCTGGAGACCCAAATTTAATCCCTGGGTTGGGAAGATGCCCTAGAGAAGGGAATGGCTACCCACTCCAATATTCTTGCCATGGACAGAGGAGCCCAGCGGGCTATATAGTCCATGGGGTTGCAAAGAGTTGGACATGACTCTGTAGGCTACATCAAATCTCTGCAGTTCTTAACTGGATAACGTGTGTAGGAGACAGGTTTTAGGTCTTTACAAGCTCTTGTTAAAACTAGTATTTGTTGACTCTACTGTGCTAACTCATGTGACCTCATAATCATTTTATAAGATAGTTATCCCTATTGTCTGCATTTTACTGATCAGGACACTGAGGCTCAGATTGGTTATGATGCTTGCCCAAGCGGTAGAGCAGGAAACAAACTGGGGGCTGTCTGACCCCCATTAGGCTTCCGTATTTTAAGGTTTAAGAGAAACAGTATATAAAATACAAATGACATAGCAGGCACTCAAATAATAAATAGAATACCAATGACATAGTAGGCACTCAACACATAGTAGCAAATAGTAATCACAGTGATGATGATGAAGATGTGTTTTGCTGAGGGTTGAAGCAGCATTAAATTCCTGAAAAATCCCACACTGTTAGTGATCTTTTTTAGAACAAAGGCTTCTTTCCTTTCTGTGCTTGTGACAGCCAGACCAGACTCAAAGCCCAGCCACCACTTTTAAGCCTTGCGGTTCTGAGTGCCCTAACCAATACGAGCACCATTTTCTTACCTATAATGTGAGGCTAATAATAGCCCTGCCCAGTTCCTCAAAAGGCTAGATGTAGAGTTACCATATGACCCCAGTAATTCCACCCCCAGGTGTTTACCCAAGACAAATGAAAAGAGAAATCCACACAAAAACTTGTTCTTGAATCTTCTCAGCGGTGTTATTCATCATTTTTACTTGTTATTTAACTGCATCTAGTCTTAGCGGTGGCACGTGGCATCTTCATTGTGTCACGTGACCTCTTTCGTTGAGGTGTATGGATTCTCTAGTTATGGGGTGTGGGCTCAGTAGTTGCAGCAGACACACTCTGAAGCACATCGGTGCAGTAGTTGTGGCACACAGGCTTCGTTCCTCTGTGGCATGTGGAATTTTAGTACCCCAACCAGGGATTGAACTTGCATTCCTTGCATTGCAAGGCAGATTCTTAACCACTGGACCACCACGGAAGTCCCGAAGCTGTGTTATTCTTAAGGACTGAAAAGTGGAAACAGTTCAAATCTCTATCAGCTGATAACTGGATTAACAAAATGCATTATGTCCATACAATGGATGGATTGTACATACATACAATGAATTCAGCAATAAAAGGAAGTGAAGTATTAATACATGCTGCAGTGAGGATGAGCCTTGAAGACATTATATTCGGTGAAGGAAGCCAGTCAAAGAGATCTCATAGTGTGATGCCACTGATACCAAATGTCCAGAATAGGCAGATCCATAGAGACAGACAGTAGACTAGTGGTTGCCAGAAAGAAGAATGGAGAATAACTGCTAACGGGTATGGGATTTCCTTTTGAGGTGAAGAAAATGTTCTGGAATGAGATCGTGGTGATGGGTATACCACTTTGGGAATATACTAAAAACCACTGAATTGTACACTTTAAAAGAAGGAATTTTGTGGCATGTAAACTATATCTGAATAAAAAACACAACTCAATCTCTTGCGGGGTTGTGATGTTTAAATGAGATAACAGAGCCTGCCTTGTAGCCTGCCTTTTTAAAATGTTGGCTACTGTGATTACTGTTCTTATTCCTACATGATAGGTGTTATTTCGTTCCTTAACCTGCTTTTAGTTCCTTAACCTCCTCAGGGCTTCAGACTCCTCACCGACAAGCAGGAGTGATACTCCTTTAATTAGCTAGGGTTTCTTAGTCACAGATACATACTCTGGCTCAGGAGTATAAAGGGAATTTATTGGAAAGCTGTAATGTGGATGACTTTGAGGCAAGGACAAAGAGCCAGGCTCTGAAAGAAAAGGCCCAAGGACAAAATCTAAAGAAGAGGACTGCAGAGGAGCGATGGAATTACTGGGGAAGCCTGGGGCTCTGGAGTCAGGCTGTCTGGGTTCGAATCTAGCTCTGCCCAGAAGGGCTGTGTGGCCGTGCTCTGTTGTCTGTTTGTTCAGCTGCTAGCCAGGGAAGAGAGGAGGGTTATCAGGCCTCCTTTGTAAGATCCTTGTGAGGGTTCAGTGAATTAATGTCCATACAACACTTATCTTAGTTCCTTGTACTGTAAACACTCAATAAATATTACTGTTATTGATAGGGCCTTATCACTGGGATGATTCAACTTGACGCAGTTTTTCTGACCCTGCCTCACTCTGTTCAAGGTTCAGATCCCTAGAAAAGGTGATGGGTCACTCACCTACTCCTTGATCAGGCAAGGATGGGAAATGATTGACAGCCCCGCCAAGACTGCAGACTAAGGGACAAAAAATAGGAAAGTGAAGTCGCTCAGTCATGTCTGACTCTTTGTGACCCCATGGACTGTAGCATACCAGACTCCTCCGTCCATGGGATTTTCCAGGCAAGAATACTGGAGTGGGTTGCTATTATTCAGGCAAGGGTACTGGAGTGGGTTGCCATTTCCTTCTCCAGAGGATCTTCCCAACCCAGGGATCAAACCCAGCTCTCCCACACTGCCGGCAGATGCTTTACTGTCTGAGCCACCAGGGAAGCCTTAAGAGACAGATAGTGAAGTTGCTCAGTCATGTCCGACTCTTTGCAACCCCATGGACTATAGCCTACCAGGTTCCTCCATCCGTGGGATTTTCCAGGCAAGAATACTGGAGTGGGTTGCTATTTCCTTCTCCAGGAGATCTTCCCAACCCAGGGATTGAACCCAGGTCTTCTGCATTGTAGAACAATTAAGGGACAGAGGTGATACCCAAAGGAGAAGCCTGAAGAAAGAGGAGGGGGCGCTTAGCAGCAAAACCAATCCAAGCCTCCTGCAAATACTCTCAGATGTTAGGAAGATCAGAGATGCTATGAGTAAAGTTCTGGCACATTGTGAGCTCTTAGTTACTGGGATTGTTCTTAGCTGATGACTGTTCTCTACCTGGGAGTTCTGGATTTTTCATTACCGTTGAAATATACAGATGGTAAAGGCATTGAATGGTATGTCAAGGCATTTGCACTTTATTCTATGAAACAAGCAGGGAGGATCATCCCCTGAAAACCCCTCAGCATGCTCAGAACCCCCTGGATTGTGGCCCATAAGCCTCCCAGCTGTGTGATCCCCAAGCAATTTACTTAGCATCTTCAGCCCTGTTTCCCTGTGCATAAAAGGTGCGCATATCTTGGGTCACTGTGGGGTTTAAATGAGATAGTATTTGCAAAATACTTTGAACAGTGTCTGGCCCAAGGGAAATGATCAAAAAACCATAGCACAGATTTATTTATAAAACAGTTAAAAACTCTGCCTCACCAGATTGGTGGGAGAATCAGCTGGGGTCAAAGAAACTGTAGCACTTGCACAGTGCCGTGTGGTGGAGAGGTGCTTCCTTGATTATGATCCTCACAGGCAATGAGACACACCTTTAGTCTAATTACAGGCTTTATGGGTGAAACAAAATAACATTAAATGTACGTATTAGTGATGAAATGGAGCCTGATTTCAGAAATATTAAACTATGAAAAGGGTGTGTCTTAGCGTGGAAGAAATAAAGCACTGATAATTCACTGTTTCAAATAATTAAAGGATGTTCTCATAGAGTCTGTTACCAATTTCCCAAAACTTAGAACACAATATTGCTTACTTAATGCTAAAAGGGCACTGAGCATAATTTAATCTTTCCTTGAAGCTTCTGAATTTCCTTGAAGGCAAGATCAGCAGTTTTAAAATACACTTTTAGATCCTCTAACTCAATGATTCTCAACCCTGACTACACATTAGTATCCCCCTGGGAGCTTTTAAAAAAAATACCGTTGCCCAGGTTCCATTTCAAACCAATTAAATCTCTGAGTCTCTGAGGGAGGAGCCTGAGCCCTGGAATTTTTCGAAGCTCCCGAGTAATTCTGATGCACAGAGTCTGAGAACTGCTCTTCGAAGCAGAGGTTGCCACTGTATCTGGAGATGAGGCTGAAGAGGCCTGTGGAGGCTGGATCTCAGAGGGTTTCATACAACACAACACGCTCAGTGTTACTCTGTAAGATGGGGAGTTACCGAAGACTTAACAAAATTGTTCATCCGGTGTGAGTTCAAGTCAGCATGATCACTCTGGTGACCTGTGGGGATGCCCTGGAGTTAAGACAGGAGGAAGAGGACCTAGAGGAGAGGCCACTGTAACTGTCCAGATTCTATTGGTTATCTGTTACTGCGTAACAGAACTGCTCCCAAATCTATTGGCTTTAAACAATGATTTGTTATTTCTTATGATTCTGTGGATTGGCCGTGCAGCTCTCCTGCAGACCTCACTTGTGCCCCCTCACACAGTGGCCTTCAGCTGGTAGACTGGTTGGGAGCCAGGCTGGCTGGAGCAGTCACACTTCTCTCCAGATGGTCTTTCATCCTTGACTTCTTCTCAGCGTGGTGCTCTGGGGGCAGTGTTCTAAGAGAGTGGAGACAGAAACTGCAAGATGTCTTAAGGCCTAGCCTTGGCAGTCATACACTAACCCTTCTGCTAGATTCCACCAGCCAAAGTGTCGTACAAGGCCAGCCCGGATTCAAGGGGTAGGGAAAGAGGCTCTACCTCTTGATAGGAGACAATGCAAAGTCAGTTGCAAAGGGGTGTGCGTGTGATAGGAGGAATTTGTAGATGTTTTTCACAGTCTACCACAGATAGAAAATGCTGAAGCCTGGCCTAGGGCAGGGCAGCAAAAAGAAGTGAATGCACTCATTCAGTCAGTCATGTGGCTAGCCATTCATTCAATGAGAACTGATTGAACACTTCCTGTATGTCTGGCTCTGTGTGTTACTCCCTCAGTTGTGTCTGACTCTTTGCGACCCCATGGACTGTAGACCACCAGGCTCCTCTTCTGTGGGATTCTCCAGGCAAGAATACTGGAGTAGGTTGCCATGCCCTCCTCCAGGGGATCTTCCCAACCCAGGGATCGAACCCCTGTCTCTTGCCTTGCAGGTAGATTCTTTACCATCTGAGCCACCAGGAGCATCGAGGAGGATAAAGCTGTAGCTGATGATGAGAGAGTACTACTCTCGTGGAACTTAACTATTTGGGAGCAGGGGAGACATGCAATAAAAGGCAAATCAATATACTATGGTTCAATGTGGAATTGAAAAATGCTATGAAGAAATATAAAGTAGGATAAGGAATGAGAGAGAACTATTTTAGATGGGGTAGTCCAGAAAGCCCCTTTGAATAAGTAAAATCTGAGCAGAAATCTGAAGGGAATGTCAGAATAAACCATGCAGATGTTTGGAGGTTGGGAGGAGACCAGCCCAAGTGCAAAGGCTCTGAGACAGGAGCATTCTTCATCTGTTTGAGAAATGGCAAGGAGTCCCATGTGCCTGGGACACAGTGAGTGAGAGAGAGATTGGAAAACAAGGAGGTGGGAGAGGCCAGTAGGGGTCAGAGACTGAGGAACTTTGTAGGACACGATAAAGACTCTTTGGAAAGGGAGAAGCCTTTGGCATCTTATATAAGAGCATAATCTTTTGTTCCCAAAGGCTGATACTAGCTGCTGGGTTGAAAAGATTGAAATCCGGGAGACCAGTTAAGAGGTTATTGCTTGGACAACACTCATAGTGGAGAAAGTGGTGAATAAACATCAGATTCCAGGTATATTTTGAAGGCAGAGCAGATAGAATTTCCTAAACTATTGGATACGAGGTGAGGGAGGAGAAAAGTCCAAAGCTTTTGGCTTTAGCATCTCAGTCAATTGTCGTGCCATTTAGTTTGCTGAGATGTGTGGTCCCTGGTGAAGGAATAGATGAATTGGGGCGAGGGGGGGGGGGGAAGCACAAGTTTGGTTTTACTTATTTATTTGATATTCAGTATAATGACTTTACACTGTTGTGTCAGTTTGTGCCATACAACAACGTGAATCAGTAGAAGTATACATATATCCCTCTCTCCCACCCCACCCCCTTCCCACCCTTCTAGGTCATCACAAAGCACCAGGCTGAGCTCCCTGTGCTATGCAGCAGCTTCCCACTAGCTAGCTATTTTACACATAGTAGTGTATATATTTCAATGCCACTCTCCCAGTTTGTTGCCCCCTGCGCCCCCCTCGTGTCCACATGTCTGCTCTCTATGTCACAAGTTTGATTTTAGATATGTGAAGCTTGAGATGCTTTTTAGATGTCCGAGACACAGGCAGTTAGCCACTGAGTCTGGAGTCCAGGCAAGGGTTGCAGATGGCAATCTGAGTGGTCTCCAGGGCTATGTCAGATCTTGAGATTGGAATGGATCACTTAGGGAGTAGGTGTGATAGTGAGATCGAAGACCCAGCCGTGGGGCACTCCAACCCCAACAGAAGAAGGGTTAAGGGAAAGGATGCAGCCCAAAGGGACTGAGAAGGAGTGGCCAGTGAGGTAGAAAGATAAGGAGGGCTTGTGGAGTCCTGGAAGAAAGATTTCCCAGAAAGTCCTGGAAGTCCTGGAAGAAAGATTTTCCAGAAAAGAGCAGACCAGTGGTATTGGATGCAGCTGAGGCCTGGCAGAGTCATAGTGCCAAGGCAGTGGGGGAGAGGCAGGGGGTGGGGTGCATTAGATAGGAGGTAAACTGAGGCAGAGAAAGAACTAACCACTGGGATTCAACAACATGGAAGACGCCGATGACCTTGATAAGGTTAAGTGGAGCAGAGTACAGTGGGGTGAGGATAGAATAGGAGAATTGCAGAGAAAGTCGTGCGTGTGTGTTTAGTTGTGAAAAAGTGGAATATTTGTATGTTGGTGGGATAGTTTACCAGAAAGGGAAAATTATCGGTGAGGTAGGGATGAAAGGGAGTCAGTTGCAGAAACAAAGAGCACATGATCCGGTGGACAAGGGCAGCAGCAGGCCTCAGGTACCAGCAAGCTCAGTTCTTCCTTTGTATCCAGAGTGAGGGCAGAGCTTGGAAAGCGCTCCAAGGCAGGTAGATTGAAAGATCTGGCGTTTGGAGGGTGTGGAGAGTCAGGAGGCCTTTGGAAAGTGGAACAAAGAATGAAAGCAGCGACCTCAGGATGGAAGGCGGCTCCCAGCAAGACCATCTCTTATCAACAACCTCTCCCAGCTCCCCACCCGAGCGCCCGGCCTGGCGCCAGGCGGAGGGGCTCTCTGATGACTCACTCAGTGTCCCTGTCGAGGAGATGCTGAGGAGTTCACAGCCCAAGAAGGGAGACAGACCTGTAAACCGAAAACTTCAATACAATGTGCTAATAATAAAGACCAGTTCAAAGTGTTTTGAGAACAAAGAGGGAGGGAGTAATTCTGCCTGGAGGGGTCAGAGAAGGCTGCACAGAGGTGAAATTTAAATGAGGCTGCTAGGAGGACAGGAATATTATCAGGCTGGCTGCGGGGAGGAAGGTCATTCAAGGTGGAAGGAATGGCCTGTGAAAGCTGCTTTCACCTGATGGGAAAGATCCTTTTACTGCTTTTCTCCCTGCTCCACCTGTCTGTCTCTTTTCTTCCTGCCGCTCCCTCCCTGCCCACCCCCACCCCCACCCCCACCCCCACCCCCACCCCCACCCCCACCCCAAGCTGTTGTCTCTCAGGCTTTCTTGGTTCAAGAGGAAATTTTTCTTTTTTGGAAAATTTAATAAACTTCCGTTCAGCCTGTACTGAGTCATGACAAAGGTGTGTTTCACACTTAAACAAACGTCTCAGATGTTATTTTTTGTACTTGAAGAACAAGCTATTTTTAAAGAAATCCAAACTCACTAGGACTCAGCAAGGACGATTTCTGTGACCTGTTTTTAAGAAGTGAGCCTTTGAAAGGAGCATAGTGACCAGCGGTGGCAGCATAAGAGGACCTCCTGGCAGTTCTTTCCTTTAAATGTTTCAGTGAGCTGCTGAGTAGCTTCACCTTACTAAGGCTTGCATTTTATCTTGGCTATCTGGTCTTCTGGAAAACTTTCAGGGAGTATGCAATAATTACCTAGTAACAGAATGAGTGGAGATGAGGCCTCCACTCTTAGAGGGACCAAGATAATGCTGGGGAGAGGGGGAGGATGGAGAGAATAGGTCGGATTTGAGAGAAATTTATTTTTTTGCCAAACCCTGCAGCATGTGGGACCTTAGTTCTGCCCCCCACCTCCCCAGGATCAAACCTAGGCCCATTGCAGCAGAAGCAGTCTTAACCACTGGACAACCAGGGAAGTCCCTTGAGAGAGGTTTAAACAGAGCAAAGAACAGGGGGCAAGGCCATTTCCCGTGGTGTCACTGTACTAATCTCTGTATCAGTAGCCGGTCTTTGCCATTAGTTCCTTCCCTCCCTGAGCATACATGGCACTCCTCAATGGAGTCTGTATTTCCACCCACTTGGATCTGGTCGGGCCTGTGACTACTATGATCCACTGAACCCAGGGACGATGACGCTGGGCCAGTTGTAGGACTAGTTTTAGGAGTTACTGCTGTGAGAATCTTGAGACATACAAAGAGGCTACATATAAGTAGTCCAATTACCATTTCAGTTGAGCTCCCCAGCTAAGAACATGAGTGCACCATCTTGGATGTTCAGCCCCACTGAACACTTCTTTTTTCCAGTAGTCATGTATGGATGTGAGAGTTGGACTGTGAAGAAAGTTGAGCGCCGAAGAATTCATGCTTTTGAACTGTGGTGTTGGAGAAGACTCTTGAGAGTCCCTTGGACTGCAAGGAGACCCAACCAGTCCATTCTAAAGGAGATCAGTCCTGGATGTTCATTGAAGGGACAGATGTTGAAGCTGAAACTCTAATACTTTGGTTACCTGATGTGAAGAGCTGGCTCATTTGAAAAGACCCTGATGCTGGGAAAGATTGAGGGCAGGAGGAGAAGAGGACGATAGAGGATGAGATGGTTGGATGGCATCACCCACTTGATGGACATGAGTTTGGGTAAACTCAGGGAGTTGGTGATGGACAGGGAGGCCTGGCGTGCTGCAGTCCATAGGGTCGCAAAGAGTCGGACACAACTGAGCGACTGAACTGAACTGAATGCTTCAGCTGAATTCAGCCCCAACTGACCTCTGACTGCACTTCATGAGAGACCCCAAGTGAGAACCACTCAGTGAAGCCCAGTCAACCAATAGGACCATGAGAGATAATAATTACTATGTTTTATTCCAAGATAGACATATTTTAAACAATGCTAGTATCATTCCCAACAATAAGATTATTGGGAGAAATTCAAGATTTCTTTGTTACTATTTTTTCCCCTCTTAGAATATATCTTATTGAAGATGTATGGTCAAAAGTACTTTCTTTTAAGGTCAATTGGGGTAATTTTTCTTTTCCCTGTGGGCATGTTATCAACATCATATAAAGTTATGTTCATGTTTTGGCTTGTTTTTCATTTTAGGGATTATTTAAAAATTTATATGACTTAATGATTTAAATATTTACATAAATTATTTATGGGATTTCAAAGTCAAAGCTATTTAACAAGGCTCATTTAGAGAAGCCTCACTTCCAATCCTTTTCCCTCTACTCTGTTCTCTTTCTTCCCCATAGAACTCCTTTTAAAGCTTGGTTTCTCAACCTTGGCACCTCTATTTCTGGGCTAGATTATCCTTTGTTATGGGGGGGAAAGACAGCTATTCTGTGCATTGTAAGATATTTAGCATTATCCTTGGATCCTCCCCACCAGGGGCCAGTTGTTATAACAACCAAAGAAAAAAAAAATGCCTCCATACATTGCTGAATGTTCTAGAAGGGGAATTGAGGGGATGAGGAAGGAATTACATCTAGTTAAGAATCACTGTTTTAAGGAAAATGATTTCTTGCTGGTTTGAATATTTGACCCCTAGTCTAAAATATCTGCATTTTATGTTAAACCCACCATGTTAGGCAATCCCTTTGGACCAACATGAGCACTAAATTTAGGGCATCAGGAATCACTCATAAGATTGCTATCCTAGTGATCCAAAATATGCTTGTATTATTATTATTTGTAGGTTATAAGACACACAATTTAGAAACTTCTCTTAGAATTTGTGGACCCTAAAAATGTGTGCACCCAGAGATCCAGACACTGCAGTGCTTTCCCTAGTTTGCAAAGTACTGGGGTTGGGTGACTTCTTAGGGTATTCCTGCTGTCTGAAAGTAATCTTATTCTAGAAGCTGAGAAACTTGCTTCTCAAACTGGAGTGGACAGCACAGTGATTGAAAACACCAAGTTGAACCCCAAGTCTTTAACTTGTCAGCTCTGTGCTGTAGTACAAGTTACATACCTTCCTGGAGCTTTAAATGAAAATGAAAATGAAAATCCTACTTTATAGGACTGTTGTGAGGATTAAAGACATGACATGCAGTTCGTTGGCAGTCCCATGGTTAAAGATTCCACGCTTTCATGGAAAGGGGTGTGAGTTTGAATCCCTAGTTAGGGAACTATGATCCTGGGTGCCAAAAAAAAAACCAATATAATGCATGTTAAGTGCATAATGTACTGCCTAGAATATAGTAGGTGCTTAATAAACATCGGCTGTTAGTGTAATTACCATCAGGGCTAGGTGGTGGTGTGCCAGGGACTATTCAGAGCCACTTGATAGATGAAGAATAGCTTCTAGAGTGAATTTCTTTTTAAAGGGTTGGAAAAATGGGTTTTGAATTTTGTTTGTTTGCTTAACTTTTTATTTATTTTTAGTTTTGGTCCCACTGGGTCTTCATTGCTTGCACAGGCTTTCTCTAATTGCTGCAAATGGGGGCTACTTTCTAGTTGCAGTGCGTGGGCTTCTCATTTCAGTGGCTTCTCTTGTTTTGGAGTACAGGCTCTAGATGCACGGGTTTCAGTAGCTGCAGCATGCAGGCTCAGTAGCTGTGGTGCACAGGCTTAGTTGCTCCATGGCATGTGGAATCTTCCCAGCCAAGGGATCAAACCCAAGTTCCCAGCACTGGCAGACAGATTCCTATCCACTGTGCCACCAGGGAAGTCCGGGCTTTGAATTTTTCTCCTAAAGGGAAGTAATTTAAAACATTATTTTCATGTTAAATATGGGAATAAAAGGTGAGATGTGTATGAATTTAAAAGATAAAAGGTGAGACTTCACAGACATTTTATGCTTGAGGTGGATGAAATTGGGCTTTATCCTAGACCTCCTGTGGGAGAACTTTGGTGGAAAGTGTCAGCAGTAGATCTGGGCTGTTTTGCATCTTTAATTGATAGAGGTATCAGGGATATTACAAGCCCTTCTGGAAAGTGGGGGCTTTCTGATCTGGAATTCCTGGTATTTTCTTGTCTTTTTTGAGGTTTGTTAGGACTGGGAAAATCAGCTGGGCATACATTCAATAAATATTTAAGTGCCTACTCTACGCCAGGCACTATTCTAAGGCATACAAAGAGAACAAATCAAAGAAACATTCTGCCCATGTGAAACCTTCAGTCCACTGGTCATTCAATATCAATAACTATCATAGCCTCAACGAGAGAACCGAAATGGGGAGGGAACAGGAGGGGAAATAGGTTCAGGGTTTAGGGGAAGAGATCCAGCACTTGTGAACAGCTGTGTAGCTTGTGAGACATCCAAATAGAGATCCTGAATAGGCTGTTAAATGAGAGTCTAGAGCCTTGGTTCTCACCTGAAGCTTTTATTTTTAATATATATATATTTTAAGTTGATATGTTGCGTTTTCATTTTTCTTTAGTTAAAATTAAAGAAATTTTAATTTTTTTGGCCTCGTGGCATGTGGGATCTGAGTTCCCTGGCCAGGGATTGAACCTGGGCCCCGTGCAGTGGAAGTGTGGAGTACTAACCACTGGATCACCAGCGAATTTCCTCACTTGGAGCTTTTAGACATTTGTGGTGGAGTTCTGGTAGTCATAATGGCATTTATCGCAGGGAAGTGAAGAATGCTAGATATCCTGCAATGTATGGACAATTAGGCATCATGATTTTTTGGATGTCACACTGGACATTTACGTAGGTGAAAGTCCTGTGTACAATTATCTGAGCCTAACAACTAACTCCCTTTTTCAAACAAAGTACATTCTAGCATGATTTTAATATTCCAGGGAGGCAAATACTATGCAAAGCGAATGAAAATTACACCTTATTGTGTTCAGACTCCACCAAGGATTATTCACCATTTTAGAAAATTGTGTCAGCAGCCACAATTTTGCTGTGATGCTCAAGTCTCCTCTAGTTGGCATCTGAAGCTGTTGGTTTTGGGTCAATGGTTCTCAAACAGCAAGGTGCATGTGATCACCTGGGGATCTTGTTTCTTTTCTTCTTTTTCTTTAAAGAATAGAAGAGACTGTTTGGGAAACAATGGAAAGAACCCAGGAGAGAAGAAGAGGCTGACCACAACAGAGGCACATTAAAGGGTGAAGTTCCTTAGAGGGTAGGTAAGGAGGGCATCCAGGCACAGGGGAAGGACCTGGTCTTGGTGAGAACTAGTTTTTGTAAAAAGAGGGGAGGAGGAGAGAATGGCGGGAGGTACATGTAGATTTTGAAAGATGATGGCACAAAGCTGAGGGATGTCCCATTCCCTAGGTCCCACACCCAACTAAGGTCAGACTAGCCACCAGTCAGTTTCCAGCTTCTTTCTGCAGTGGCCTAGGGTGGGGGGAGGGGTGGGGAAACAAAGGATCCAAACACCAGACTGACTAGTACCTCTCAGGGCAAGTACTTTGGAAACCAGGAAATATACTGGAATAAGAGAAAACAGAAACAGACTCACAGACATAGAAAACAAACTTTTGGTTACCAAAGGGGAGAGGAGAGGGGAGGGTAAATTAGGAGTATGGGATTAACAGATGCACACTGCCACATATAAAATAGATAAATAACAAGGGTTTACTATACAGCACAGGGAACTATATTTAATATCTTGTAATAAATTATACTGGGAAATAACTTTAAAAATAATATGAACATATATATAAACTAAATCACTTATATATATATAAAACTAAATTGATATATATAAATATATATATAAAACTAAATCACACACACACACACACACACACACATATATATATATATATATATATATATAAAACTAAATTGAAAAAGCAAGTGAGTTCCAGGAAAACATCTTCTTCTGCTTTATTGACTACACCAAAGCCTTTGACTGTGTGGATCACAACAAACTGTGGAAAATTCTCAAAGAGATGGGACTACCAGACTACTTTACCTGCCTCCTGAGAAATCTGTATGCAGGTCAAGAAGCAACAGTTAGAACTGGACATGGAACAACAGACTGGCTCAAAATTGGGAAAGGAATATGTCAAGGCTGTATATTGTCACTCTGCTTATTTAACTTACATGCAGAGTACATCATGGGAAATGCCAGGCTGGATGAATCACAAGCTAGAATCAAGATTGCCAGGATAAACATGGACAACCTCAGATAACACAGATGATATCACTCTAATGGCAGAGAGCAAAAAGGAGCTAAAGAGCCTTTAGTTTGAAGATGAGGGTGAAAGAAGAGAGTGAAAAAGCTGGCTTATAACTCAGTAGTCCAAAAACTAAGATCATGGAATCAGATCCCACCATTTCATGGCGAGTAGATGGGGAAACAATGGAAACAGCAAGAGACTTTATTTTTTTGGGCTCCAAAATCACTGCAGATGGTGACTGCAGCCATGAAATTAAAAGACACTTGCTCCATAGAAGAAAAGCTATGAGCGACCTAGATAGTATATTAAAAAGCAGAGACATTACTTTGCCAACAAAGGTCTGTCTAGACAATGGTTTTTCCAGTAGTCATGTATGGATGTGAGAGTTGGCTTAAAGAAAGCTGAGGGCTAAAGAATTAATGCTTTTGAACTGGGGTGTTCGAAGACTCTTGAGAATTCCTCAAAGAGTCGGACACGACTGAACAACTGAATTGAACTGAGAGTCCCTTGGACTGCAAGGAGTTCCAACTAGTTAATCCTAAAGGAAATCAGTCCTCAATATTCATTGGAAGGACTGATGCTGAGGCTGAAATTCCAATACTTTGGCCACCTGATATGAAGAACTGACTCATTGGAAAAGTCCCTGATGCTGGGAAAGATTGAAGATTGGAGGAGAAGGGGACGACAGAGGATGAGATGGTTGGATGGCATAACCAACTCAGTGGACATGAGTTTGAGCAAGCTCCAGGAGTTGGTGATAAGACAGTCTGGTGTGCTGAAGTCCATGGGGTTGCAAAGAGTCGGACACGACTGAGCAACTGAACTGAACTGAAGTCACTTTACTGTACACTTAAAACTAACACAATATTATAAATCAGTTATACTTACAAAAGATATTGGAGGGAATTCCTTGGTGGTCCAATGGTTAGGATTCCTTGCTTCCACTGCTGGGGCATGGGTTTGATCCCTGGTCAGGGAATTAAGATCCCACCATGCTGCACCTTGTGCGCCCCTCCCAAATAAAAGATACTGAAATAAGAGATATTATTGAATACTTGATGCTGTCCAATCCTATTCAAGAAAATTTTTACATTTTACCAAGTACCAAGCATCATACTTAGTGCTTGAGATATATTTCTCTTTGGATCCTTACAACAACCATATTCAGTATGGAATACTATTATCTCATTTGACAGATAAGTAAGACCCAAGTAGACTGATTTTCCAAGGTCACACAGCTAGTATACCTTGAACCCAGACTTTTTCACTGCAGCTTTTCCCTCCTCCCCCTAGCAGACTCATGTTCTTCCTGAAAAGCCTAGCTTTAATGATCTCATCTCACGTCTTCCCTATCCCACCCAGGTAGAGAGATGACCCTGTGTTCTAGGTGCTTATAGTCCAGGAAGGCGACAGACAGCGGAAAAAAAAAAAAAAAGTCTAGTGCTATAAGAATTCATCATTTCATGGGGCTGTTGTGACAAGTGGAGGGAGTTTAGACAGTACGTTAGAGGCAGCTAAGGAGCTCTGGGGAGAATACATTCTGAGATGGCTGATAAGAATAACAAGGAGTT
Source organism: Antilocapra americana (assembly GCA_007570785.1). Taxonomy (NCBI): domain Eukaryota; kingdom Metazoa; phylum Chordata; class Mammalia; order Artiodactyla; family Antilocapridae; genus Antilocapra; species Antilocapra americana. The sequence continues at coordinate 658,361 of ML660779.1, read as the reverse complement.
TTTCAGGAGGATAAATAAAGGTATGGTGGTTGGGGGTGGGGAGAGGGTGTTGAAAATGATTTGGAGCCTAGCACCTGGCTCAGGAGGCTCAGAAGTGCCATACTATATCAACTACAGTTCTTAAGTTCAATGTGACTGGAGGATCAAGTTGGTCTGAAGGAGGAGGGAAAGGAAAGGGCATGTAAACTTAAGGTCAGATCACTTAAGCTTTTAAAGTTGAGTTAGAGTGTTTACACTTTATTCCATGAATGAAGCAAAGTGTTAAAATGTTTGGGCCTCCTATGTTTAAAAGGCAGAAGGGCCCCCGATGGGGCTGCTGTGGGAGATCCCTGTTATACCCCCAGCTCTCCAAGCCTTGGCACTGAGTGGTCAGGTCGTTTCCACTCGAGGCTGGAAATTCCTTTAGGGCAAGGAATTTCCTACCTAATACCTGTGCATCCCAGCCCCCAGCACAGCACCTGTCATGCAGTTTGGGGCACAACCTCGCTGGCAGAATGCTGGGTGCCAAGAAGGTGCCAGCTAGTGACTGGTAAAATAAGAAGCAAATCTTCCTTTCTTCCCCAGCACTGCTGGGCCAGGGTTCAGCCAAAGTCTGACCTAACTCTAAGGAGGTCAGAGAAGCCCGCGCCCCAGTTCAGTCCCAGGGAGGTCCCTGAAGGGTGGGAGGAGAGGAGGTTGCTGACTAAAATGCAACTTCTGCTCAGTACCTGGAATGTGCCAGAAGAATTCGCACCTAATGTATTTTCACCTATTTTCTCTCTCTCTCTCTCTCTCTTTTTTCCCTTCTATCCCTCCAACAGCTCCTAAATCAGAATTATTGTCCCAGTTTCCCGGACCAGGAAACTGAGGATCAGAGTGGTTCTGTAATTTGGTCAAGGTCACACAGCTGGTTGGTGCTGTCGGGGTGGAGGCTGGGTTTCAACCTTTTAACTAGTCAAAGCTCACTAGCTTCCCCCTCCTCCACCTGGGGAGGCGTTACGGCACCTACTCCATTTGCGTAGCCGCTGGGGTCGGGGGTACCGCGCACTGGGGCGCGGGGCGGGAGAGGCCGGCTCGCCCTAGCGGCGACCCGGAGCCGCTCCCAGATTCGGACGTTACGGAGTTTCCGTGGATTTCGCTCGCCTCCCTTCCGCAGCTCGTCCCCGCTCCGCAGCATTTACGCCGCTAGCGCAGAAGGGCTCAGGTGCTGCCGCAGGCGGGGGCCTGCCGTCGGGAGCGAGGCAGGGACGCAGTTTACGTAAGCGTCTCCTCGCAGGTGCATGCGGCCGCCACCAGCGTGTGCTCCTTGCGCGCTCCCAGGTGCGCAGTTGGCGCAGGCGGCGGCGCGGCACGGCGGCGGCGGGCGCTGGCCGGCGCTCTCAGGTGCGGCAGAGCGCGCGTGGAGGGGGCGCGCGACGAGTGAGGGGGCGGGCTTTCCGTTCCCCAGCAGCCGCGGGGCCCGCCCCCTGGCCCGGCCAATGGGCGCGCTCGGCGGCGTCACGTGCTCGCCGCCGCCGCCGCCGCCGCCGCCGAAGCGGAGACCGGAGCCGCGAGCGCCACCAGGGCAGCAGCCGCCGCAGCCGCCGCCGCTGTGCTGAGGAGCCGGAGACGCAGACCGACGAGGTGGCGGCGGCGGCGGAGCGGGAGCAGGGACCTGGCGCGGGCAGAGCGCGGCGGTGCGGGTAGGCTGCGGCGGAGGGGCAGGCGCCTGCGCGGCGGGCCGTCCCGGGCGGGCGGCGGTTGAGGCGGCGGTTGAGGCGGTTGGCGGTGCCGGCCCGGGCCCCGCATTGTTTGTTGTGCGTCCTTAGCAGCGGCGGCGGCGGCGGCGGCGGCGGCGGCGGCGGCCGGGGCGGAGAGCGGGGAGCAATCCCGGCCCCCGTGGCTCCGGCATTGTGGCCGCCGCCGCCGCAGTTGCGGTGCCCTGGCCGCTTCGGGCAAGGGCAGCGTGCAGTCTTCCTCCCCTTCGGGGGGGGGGGGGCGGCGGATAGGGTCCCGGCCCCGAGCGGGGAGAGGGCGTGGGCTGTGTGAGGAGACCCGGCGCTGGGGGCTCTGGGTAGGGTGGAGGGTGAAGGGCTCTGGGCAGGTGTTGGAGGACGTTGGGGGGCAGGGGCTGGGGGGGAGGCTGCGGGGGGCGGCTGGAGGGTGTGGACAGATATGGGTGAGAAGGAAGGGTGGAGGGATCCGGCCCACTGGAGCATGAGGCCCTTCGGACAGGTTCGTGGGACCCGTGGGGACCGGAGCGAGTGGGGGCAGCCTGTGGGGGTTCGGGAGGGTGTAAAGGAGGCTTAGGGAGGGCAGGGGCGAGTGTGATGGGATTGGAAGAAATCGAGGGAGGCATGGAAGAGGCGGATGTCCTGGCCTGGGCTGCTTGTGAGGGGCATGGAGTGGGGCCAGATAGCAGGAAGACCGTGGACAAAAACGTGAAGGGAAATGTGGAAGAAGGTGTCCGGCTCGGGGCAGTGTGGCAGGGTGAGCGTGGAAATAGGTTGGGGGGGTGGAAGGAGGGTGTCTGGGGGGGTGGTCTCTGGAGTGATGGGGAGGGAAGTGGAGGGTGTTCAGGCAGGAGGAACGGGAGGGTAGGCCCAGAGGCTTCAGGAGACCCCGTGAGGGCTGTGAGGACAGGGTCTGTCCAGGGAGGAGGGAGGAGGGTGCTGAGGCTGGACAGATGGGCCCTGCCAGGGAAGAGCATGTGAGAGGAGAAGCAGGTATCTGATCTGGTGAAGGGGTCAGGGGAGATGAGTAGAGGGCTGGCGATTGGAGCAGGGCCTAAGTTTGAGGGATTTGGCAGAAAAGTCCTGACGGTAGTGAAGGGTGGTGGGAACAGAGAGGAGGTGCTGGGGCATTTAGTAAAGATCAGAGGGAGTGAAACGGAGGGTGTTCTCCAGGAAGTTTGAATGAAGGTGGGGAGTATCAAGAGAGGGGACTTAAGGGTTGGGGAGACCTTGGAGGGGACCAGTGGAGTGGAGTGTGGAGGGCCAGAGGTGTGTGTGGGGGGAGGCAAATGTTCTTGGAGTGGCAGGTGAGGTGTGAGGACAGATGGAAGGAAGTGTTTCTAGGGCAGGACCTGTGGAGGGAAGTTGGGGAGAAGGAGAGAGGGGGGTGGGTGGTGCATGTTGAAGGAGGATGAGTAGAGGGGTGCAGTAGGGGTGGGTTCAAAGAAGTATACAGGTCAGTGTACAGTGTGGGAGGGAGAGAAGCGTGGGTTTGGGGGCTATGGTAGAAGTGGGTAGGAGGGAACAAAGGGAAGGAAAGGGGGAATGTAGGATATTTTTGGGTAGAGGATGTAGAAAAATGCCTAGTACCAGTAGTCGTGGGGTAAGGAAAGGGTAAGGTGGGTATGTGTGTGGACATGTCTGTGACTAGAAAGGGGTAGGTTGTGCATTGGGTTTGGGGTGATGGTGGGGGAAGTAGGGTGCCCAGGTTTAGAGCAGGAAATGACTATTCAGGCTGGAGAGAATTAGGAAAATTGGTTGCTTGAAAGAGTGTGAAAGGAGTGGGTGCTGAAGAGTGAGGAAACACTGGAAAACTTTGGGTCTTGAGAGACTAAAGGAGCCCCCATGTTTTGGGTCAATGAAAGTATATGGAAGGGTGGAGTGTAGAATTTGGGGGAAAAAAAAAACCCAAAGGGAGAGGATTAAATTTTTGCCTTAGAGGAACTGAAGAGCGTGTGAGGGTGTGTGTGTGGATCCTGGAATGATGTTAATGGAAAATGGAGGACATTAAGCCCTTTATCATATATGAAAGTTCATGGTTCTAGGATCAGAGAGAGCAGGATCTAAAACCTTGATTTTAGTTCCAGATCCCAGTGAATGGGGATGGTATAAGGGAGAGCTGAGCACACACTCCCAAGTTGGAGGAGCTGTGGGTGGAGTATCATTGCAGCGCATTGGCCTGATGAGTGGGCAAAAAGAGGAGCCGTCTGGGGTCAAGAGGAGTGCACCTGGAGTGAATAGAAGCAGGACTGCAGCAGGTTCAGGGCAGGTTTCTTGTTTTTTTTAATATTGATTTATTTGGCTGCTCCAGCTCTTAGTTGCAGCATGTGGGGTCTAGTTCCCTGACCAGGGATTGAACCCAGGCCCCCTGCATTGGGATCTTGGAGTTGTAGCCACTGGATCACCAGGGAAGTCCCCAGGGCAGGTTTCTTTTTGAAGATTCTGCAAGAGAGCAGGGCCCAGCGTGTTTGAGGGCTGTGTATCAGAGGGAGGAAAGGATACTTAAGTGCGGTGTATCAGATACTTTGGTGCTTTCTGGGTAATAGGGCAGTTTCCAGGCATTTGAGTGATGTAGTATCTCAGTCCCATGCTAGAGGCAGACAGGTAATGTATTAAATACATCCAGCTTCTAAAAGTGGCAGGAATGAAACCTTTATGACTCTTTCAAGGTGGAGATAACAGATCCTCGGTTGTCTCCCAGATAGTTCAAGTAAAATTTATTAATAGAGGCTTTTGGATTTTCTATTATTTTAATTTGAGTAGGGAAGTGCGGTATTAGCTTTACTGAGGAAAGACTTTGGGGGTTATGTGGACATATGAAATAACTTTTAGGTGTTTGAACACAGACTTTTCATCAGGTCTCGTTCAGTGTTCTGTGGCTTGTGTTAGATTCTTTGGGATTTGGAAGGATTAAGGAAACTGCTTTGAGACTGCCTCAGTAAGCAGTGTTTTCTAGAATCTTGGAAAGCGATTTCCTTTTTGACAGTTGAAGGTTCAGTCTTGTCAGATTTTGCAAAAAAAAATAATTATTTCATCATGTTGCAGATGTAACTTCAATTATTGCTTTGTGGGCTTCGTGTAGTGTTTAATGTGGTACCTAGTATGATCTCACATGAAAGGTCCTCTTTGGTACCTTGGGAAGCTTTCTGGGTTGATTAGTTTTCTTCTTTTGTCCATTTAGGAAGTATCTAAATTGTTAGTTTGAATAATGCAGCCATTGTGAGTTCAAATAAGTTGGAGTGGAAGTGGGAATCTTGCCTAAACATAATGAGGCTGAACAGAACACCACATTTTAAGTAATCTCTATCTGTAAGTATAAATATTTTAAAAATAAACTGGAAACCAATCATTTTTAAAAACCAAACTTGAAGGCAGCAAATGCTCTAAAGGCATTGCTATAAGATTTTATTTTTGGAGGGCAAAGTTTTTAAAAATATAAATACCTTTTGTTGAAACTCTTAGCAGTGTTTTGAGATTTGATACATGCATTTAATGTAATTATAACGAACATGTTTGACCCCTTTGGCTTCCTGGCAGAGAATTTGAGCAGTAGGATATAAGATGAATAGAGTGACCTTTGAAAATTCTTTCCCATTTGACTGTTGTTTTCTTTGTATTTTTTAAGTCCATTGTGTTGGTTCATTTAATTGATTTGGAGCAAGAAGTACTTTCTTGTTCAAAATATTCAATTCTGATTTAGTGTTCTGATTATATGTATTGTTCTGTGAAGTTCTGAGGTTTAGGGTAATTTGTAGGCACTTGAAAATATTCTCCTAAGTTTATGAACCAAGGCAAGCAGGTTGTTTAGACTTTGTAGGCTAAATAATTGGGTCTGGTTTTATTTTCACTGGTGACTTGCTGGACAAGATACTTAATCCCTTTGTGCTTGTTTCTCCTCCAGAAACCTGACTCTTTATCTGCCTCCCAGGAGAATTGAGATGGTTTATATAAAACAAGTTTAAACCTTTCAGGAAGGTTAGCACTATGTAAGTAGGGGTAATAGCTGTTATTTCTTTGACTCTTTATTTCGTTTTAGCCTGGTCAAATAATAATTTGGCATTAGGTGGGTTAATTTGTAGTGAGAAACTTGGATAGAGATGAAACTTATGTGAATATTAGAGATATCTGCAAATTGAAGTTTGTTCATTCTTTGCTCTACTGTCTACTGATTTTTCCCGGCTCATTTGTGCAGCTAAGTATTGCTGCTGATTTGAATTCTTGAGTCTGAGCAGAAACTTGTGAGAGACATTCTGAGTTCTAAGTGTGAATTTCCAGGGACGGAATGTTTTTTATGTCTCAGAGAATTCAGTTTCTAAATCAGAAATAATACATGTAATACATTTCCCTATGGTTTTTTGTAGAAAATTGATTAATTCTGAGTGACTTGAACAGAAAAATGGAGCTATTGCTTCTAGTGGCATTAAGCCTCCTTTTTCAGATTTATTGCATACTTTTTCTTTTTTTAAGTTTTAGTTAGCAAATAATTACCATATCTATTTGACATTACTCCACTGACAGGTTATGCTCTGTTTGTGGGGGAATAATTTTTAAACGCTTTTTAAATGTTTTATTTGGTTTATTAGTTGTAAAAAGCCTCCAGATTTTGGTCCTGATTTACATTGCAAAAATGTACATAGTAAGTTGCTTTATTAGGCATTAATTTGCTTGAGCTTGGTAATATGTGAAGCCCTGACAATAGTCTTTCTATGCTAGCTGATTTATTCTTAGTAGTTTACTACCTTTTATAACATTTTGGACACAGTTACCCATCTTACTACTCTTCTGTTTTCATTTGTTTTGCATGGATTCTTTTATTGGAAAATTGCTTGTTTTTAAAACTTTATTCAGCTGTAGAAAAACTGTTTCTGACAGGTAATTATGAGAGGCTTCATAATTCAGTGTAATTTTAAAAAACTGTTTATTGAGATATGTATGTTAAATTTATATGTCAGTTAAAATAGAAAGAAATAAAATAATGAGACCAGATTAATGGTGAGCTGAATACTTAAATGGTTTGGACCTGAAATATTTGCTATTCTTTAACTTTTAGGTCATACATTAAATAGTAAGTTGACCAAAGGACCTGATTTGTCACTTTCATGCCTTTTGTTTCTTGTCTTGAGGGTCCTTTAAGTGTATCATTTTTTTTTTAAGTTTATTTTTAATTGGAGGAGAATTGCTTTACAGTGCTGATTTTCTGCCTTGTAAGTGTATCATTTTTGAGAATTATGGTGTCTGTTTCAACTATATGTATGTTGCAGAGTGAATGAAGCAGCTTTACATTTTAGTTATTTGGTGTTCAGATTCTCTTAACTTCTGACATAACTAACACTGTGTAGAACATCTGCTTTTTTAGTTAACTTTAGCACAACTCAAAAGGGTACAGTTGATTTTATCAGTAATAAAATCACAGCTTTGCATTGTGTGACTTCATGGTTCATTTCCATTTGAAAAGTGTGAATTCTGTAGCAGGTTGTGTGATAAATTCTAAGGCATTTCTGGGTCATGGATAAGATGGAGTTTCTTACTGCACCTGCAGATTTTCCTGTTCTTTGCAGTTTTCCAGGTGCTGGGAAACACAATATCCAGTTGGTTAGATCAGCATTTTGTTTATGAATTGAATTTAACAGTTAATGCTATGGACATAAAGCAGTAAGTAATTGTCCTAAAGACTGTCTAGATTTTTATTTATTTATTGTGTTGCTTACCTGTTTTGTCCGCTTAAGTCAGCAAACACATATTGACTTTAGGCTTAAAGGCATGTTTTGTGCCAGACCTGAGATTTCTTAGTAGGGCTCAGTAGTATTGTTTTCAGTAAAGAACAGATCCTTCCCTAGATAGACTGGCCCTAAACATGGAAATGGAGTCTTTAACTGTGTTTACCTATGTTCAGTCAGCCTACCTGAAAATCAGTATATTTTAAGACAGCTGGGTAGTGGTGACCTAATGAAGTGTTTTGTCTCTCAAAGTTAAGATGAAGGCAGTTCATTCTTAAGGTGTTTATAATTCCAGGTAAATCACAAACATTGCATCTAATTATGCAGTGATTAAGCTTCTGTAGAGCTTAGGCAATCTACATTTTAACCTAATGTAACTGTGGGATACTGGGTAGCTCTTAACCCTGAACAGCTCAGGTTTAGTTAGCAAAGCTATTGAACTGGAGGGGAAAGGTGTTGTAGTTTTGGTAGTGTAGGTTAGCATCTGGAGAGAATAAGCATTTGGCACCGTAGGTATGGATATTTTTGGTTGTTTTTGATGTAAGCTGTAAATAAGCTTATAATGCCACAGTTTGCGTGGAAGAACAGATACACATACTAGTGATGAGGCTTTTTAAAAGAAGGTATCTTGAAAATGAGTATTAACCATGATGCTTTCTGATAAGCCAGCTTTGGGGTAAATGTGGAATTATTCAAAATAGGCTTTTGAAATTGGTCAGCATTATTGTTTAGTAGTGTCATTTATTTTTACAGCTCAGGGTTCACATACCTGGACTTTGGTCCCTGCGGTAGCTGTGTAAGTGAACAGCAGAGTATTACCTTTAAAGAAATGGAGGAACCAAGAGTGGAGCCTAGAGCAGAGGTAGACTTTCAGAGCACTCTTTATGAAGCTGTATATCAAATTCCTGATAGTCCCCACATTTTGCAAGGAAGGTTGATGGCTGGGCAGATTTGAAACCTGCCTCCTTTAGTGTCTTTTTAAGGTCCACTTGGAGTAATGCTTGTCCTTCTTAGGAAGCGCAGGGTCCTAGGATGATGCAGTAGCGTGAATCTGAGGGAAAAGGCTAGACTTGGGTGGACTCTTCTTACAGGTGGGCACAGAGATGACCCTGGGCAAGCTCGATTGCTGTATTGGGCAGTAGAAGAATGTTTTTGACACAGAAAGACTTGGCCCAGAGAGCTGCTCCTGCTGTTTACTAGTTGTAGATCTCTTTTCTCATGTATAAAATTGGAATAAAACCCCTAACTTACAGAGTTATAGTGAGGATTAAAGAAGATAAGAAAATTGTAAGCTCTGAAGTATATGGCTTTTTATTTATTTATTTTTTTGAAGGGAGGATTGAACAGAAATTAAGGACAGGTTTTGAAGTAATGAGCAGTTTGACTCAGAGGTCCTGGATTTTTGTTTTTTATCATGGTGTTTTCAGAGGTACATAAAAAGGAACAGTACAGTGAATGTCCATGTACCCATCAGCTAACTTCAACAATTAGCAGCAAGATGCTGCTCTTGTTTCATCTGTCCCTCGTTCACAGTTACTATTTGTCATTGTTTTTGCTGGAGTATTTACAGCAAATCTTAGACATCATATGCTTTTGTCCGTAAACACTTCAGTGTGTATTTCTAACAGATCAGAACCTGAAAAAGAACCTCATAAACTATTTTAACCCTCTAAATTAACAATAATTCCCCTTATCTCATACTCAGAAGGAGCTGAATTTGAAACATAGCTCTCACCAGCTTTGTGTGTTAATCAAATTACTAGCTCTCTCTGAGCTTCTGGTTCCTTATCTGTAACATAAGGATAATACTTTATGATGTTATTTTGAACTTCAATGAAATAACATGAAGATTCTCAGTAAATAGCCCAACCTCTCTTCTGAGCTCCCTGTGGCATGTGAATTAGAATTAAGGGGTGCCCTCCTCCCTTCTTGAGTATCACAAGGGGTAACAGTACTCTGGAATTACTGCCCACTAACCTAGTAAAATTTCTCTTCATCGAGCTATCTGACTCTTCTGGTGAAATTCTGCAACAGCTGAAATCATATCCATTCTTCCTTCCTTCCTGTAGCAACATTTTTTTCCTGTCTCCTGGCTCATTACAGTCAGCATATATATGCTATTATTTCATTTATTATTTTTCTAAAATGACCTTTTCTTGACCACACTGTCTCTTCTATCTACAACTCAATTTTTCAGCTTCTTGAAAAGGTTGTTTCTGCTCATCTTCAGTTTTCCTGTCCTTTCCTGAACCTACTGCAGTGAAACTTTCCATCACTGCTGTTGTCAAAACTACGTTTAGTTTTTACTTGACCTGTTAGCAGGACTGGGTGCAGTAGATGCCTCCTTCCTTGAAATGCTTTATGCTCTGGTTTCTAGGACACCACACTCTGCTGGTTTTCCTCCTGCCTCCTTGGCTTCTTCTCTGTCTCCTTTGTTGGTTCTTTTTATCACTCCTACCTCTTAATATTGGACTGTCCCATGGGATCTCTGCTCTTTATTCTCATTCTCTTGGTGATCTTTTTCAGCCTCATGGCTTTAAATATGATATACATGCCAATAAGTTCCAAATTTTTATCTATAACTCCAGTTTACTGCCTACTCTGACACTTGTACTTAGATATTTCGTTGGCATCTCATACTGAACTTGTCTTAAGCAAACTACCTATTTCCTCTGCCTCTTTCGTGGTCTTCCACATTTTATTTTAGTAAATAGCAGCTTCCTCCATCTTTCCAGTTTCTCAGGCCAAAACTTGGAGTCATCCTTGCCTCTCTTCCTCTCACACACATCTGACCCACCAGGAAATCTTGCCAGTCCTTTCTTTCAGAGTATATCCAGACTCTGAGCACTTTTCATCAGCCCTACTGATTTAAGTCTGCATCAACTCCTCTGAATTACTACAGCGGCCCTTTTTATTCTTGCCCTCTTCGAGTCTGTTTGCAGTACTCTAGCAAGAATGATTCTTTCAAGAAGCTAAGTCATTTTTGTCTCCTTCTGGTCAGAACCCTCAGGGATTCCATATCTTTTCTCAAAGTAAAAGGCCAGGTTCTACTAAGGCTGTAAGTGATTGGATCCCTTCTTTGCTCTCTGACATTTGAACTTTTCTTTTTGCTTGCTCCCTTCTTGCTGCAGTCACCTTCTTGTCCCTTTCCGGTCCTTTGTATTTGCTATTTGCCCTGCCTAGAATGCTGTTTCTCAGATGTATGGGTCTTTTTCAGGCCTTTGTGCCTATCTCCCCTTCCCAGTGAGGCCTTAGTGTGTGTGTGCGCGTGCGCGTGTTCGACTCTTTGCAACGCCCAGGGCTATAGCCCACCAGGCTCCTCTGTCAGTGGAATTTTCCAGGCAAGAATACTGGAGTGGGTTGCCATTTTCTACTCCAGGGGATCTTCCTGACTTCAGGGATTGTCTCTTGCCTCTCCTGTATTGGCAGGCAGGTTCTATACCGCTGTGCCACCTAGGAAATCAGAGACCTTCTCTTAGCTCTCTGTTGAAATGGCAGTTTGTCTGTTTCTGGCCCTCCCTGTTCTCCCTTTCCCACTTTCTTTTTCTCCATACCACTTAATCCATTTAACTTATGGTATATTTTGCTTGCTTATTTTGTTTATTGTCTTTTCCCCTTCATTAGTTTATATAAACTATAAAAGCAAGGATTAATGTTGTTTTTGTGTTCTGTAGATTCTAAAGCGTCTTGAATAGTGCCTACCACTAAGTAGGCACTTGAGTATTTGTTCAGTGAACTATTCTTTTATTAGTTATAGTCTGTCTCTTGGTAAAGGATGCTATAGTTGGGATTTTCGTTTTTCCCATGGATACTGTGTACTTTTAAGTTTTTATGATGTATTTCTGATTTCTTCATGAATATCTTTTCTTGAGACTGCTAATAAGCTTTATTATTTATTCATTATAATTTTGAGTCCTTGTTATGTACTAGTTGCATTGGGGAATACAAAGATAAAACATTGACCCTGGCCTTCAGAAATTTAGTCTATGAGAGGAGGTGATGGTATGATTTTGAGGTATCTACACATTTTTTAAAGTAAGTAATTAAGAGATAAAATGGCTGAGGAATTTAAAAGAGCAAGAAATTATTTCTGCTAAGGGGAAGAAGGGAGAGATTTCAGAGAAGATGTGGTATGTGGTACCTGTGCTGAGTCACAGGTAACAATTGGGATTAGATTATGAGATAAAGGGGGAGAGAATTCCATATGGAGGCGACTGCACTGGCAAAATAAGAATTATTTCTATGGAAAAGAACAAAGTAGTTCAGTTAGTTAAAGATAGGGGAATATGAAAGGAATTGGTGGAGTGTGAGTTTGGAGTGGAATATTGGAGTCTGATAGAGGTCTTGAGTGTAAGAATGAGGAATTCAAACTTTATTGTCGACAGTAAGGCTTCAGTGAAAGGTTTTGATTTGAGCAAGAGTGGAGGGATGACATTATTAGAGCTTTCTTTATTAATTTGACAACTTTATGTGAAAAGAGGGGCCGGAATACATATAGTGATTAACGATGCCATTATAACAGTTTGAGGGAAAATGTGATAAAGGTAGTGTAAATGGATGTAATATGTAAAATGTGTAAAATGTAATGGTAGTGCAGTAAAAAGGATGCCTTGGAACTGATGGAACTTGGTAGCTGGATGTGAGGGCTGAGCTCCAGGCCTACAAGGTTTCAGGTGTAGTTTTGACAGGTCAGGCTGGGGTGCCCTGAAGAGAAATCGGGAACCCAGGAGAGATGGGGTCAGGGGACACTTTTAGTTTAGTTTTGATATTCAATTTGCAAGTGTGGTGGTGACATCATAGGTGATGATTGTTCTGATAGGAAATCAGGAATCTTTAGAAAGGATGTGCATCTGTGGCTTTGTGCTTTTGTTTTGATACAATTAATGACAGAGAAGTGATTCAGTTGCTGAAACTGTTCCTGAGGTCTGAATCTTGATAATTGATTTGGGAGACTTCAAGTCATCCAAACTTTTCTTTTGATTTGTGAGTGGCTCCACTTGTTTCACTAAGTTTGTTAGATAAGATTCTCTCAGGTTGTAAAGCACTTTAGCAGCTGGAAACAACTTAGATGTTACCCTTTGAATGTCCCTTTACTGCTGATTCATTGGCTGTGGATATCTTAGCAGTGAAAACAACAGAGTTCCCAACTCATTACCTTGATCACTTTGTTGAGATCGCTTTGAGTGAAAAGGTTTGCAGGATCAGGCCATACCTCTCTTTTTCTTTCTCCTTAGGACTTAGAGGCACAGGAGAGGAAGACAAGCCTTCTACGCTAATTAATGGTAGTTAAGGTGATAGTTGCCAAAACAATTCTTTAACAACCTACACTTAACAAAATACGAGAAGATAACAAGAGGATTTAGCTTCTATTCCAGGCAAATTCAAGAACAGAATAAGCTCTTTTTAGATTTATATCATTTTCATGAGTCTTGTAGCAGGAGGAGTTTTTAACTCCAAGGTTATTTATAGGAAAAAAGAATAATTTGCAAAATAATGTTGATTAAGGTATACGGTTTTTATTTATAGACTGTCTAATGATGCATGATGTTTATGATTTTATACTTGGTGCATTTTTAAATGGTTGAATAAAAAGGCATCACTGAGTTTGTTAGTTAAGAACTTGCAAGTTCACTAGCTTGGTTTGGAATGGTGACCTTGAGTTTACCACATTACTCATCTCATTTGTGCTTAGATCATGTCAGTGAATATGGTTTTGGCACTGTCCTTACAGAGTCTGTTCTTACTTTCCAGTGAATAGGAGTCTGTAGGACCCAATTACCCTGAAATGAGAAAGTTTTCCTGTTTAGGATAACTTACATTTTTCAGTCCAAAGGAGGTGCTTGTATTGTACATAGGGTAGTTAATTTAGCAGATGTAGCATATATTATAATTTCTTTTAACCTTAGGCAATTTTCACTTAATTTGTTTGCCAGGAATATAAAGTGTAACATCTTAATCTTGTGAGGAACCTGTAAGAATCTTTTTAGTCTTGCTTTGTTCTTTGACAGATGTGGTTAAGTCACTTGTTTAAAATCATACACCTCACTGGTGGCACAGTTAGGATGAGAAATAGGTTTCTTGATCTCCAGGTATGGACTCCTTCCACCGTGTCAAGTTGCCGTGTTAGAAATGTAGGCCAGAAAACTTGAAATAAACTTAGTTTAACTTGTCACATTGCTGGCATCTGATGACGTTCAATAAGAACAATTAGGGTTTTTATCCCTGTCTCCTTTGACAATTATTGTTTTTAGGTTAATCATTTTAAAGTGAACAATTTGGTGGCATATAGTTTATTCACATGTTGAGCAACCATTCACCCTAACTAGTTCAAAACATTTCTGTCATTCCAAAGTGAAACCCCTGACCCATTAAGCAGTTTGAAAAAAGTTTAAGCGATTAAAATAAAAATTTTTAAACAACTGAAATAAAAATCTTTACTTTGACCAGGTCAGGGATAGCAGGTTTGTATTAGAGGTCACCCATCTCTGATTTGCCAGAAAGAGAGAACTTTTTTAATATTACTTAGTAGTGGACATATTGTATTTACAACAGTAGCAGCATTACAAAGAAAGTGTCAATCACATTATGATTAACAGTACTAATAGCTGACATGTGTTATACATATTACCTCTAATCTTTACACTAACCTTTCAGAAAGATTGCTGTTTCAGATAAGAAAACTAAGGCATTGTTCAGTAACTCTGGTATTACTTAATTGGTAAATTGTGAACTTGTTTTTTTGAATCCGTGTCGGTTTGGTTCCAACAGTTGGCTAGCAGCTACAAACGGAAGGGATCGGCTTGTTTGGGGGTGGGCCAGGACTATTTTAGCAGGAAGGTGTATAAGAGAAGGGGAGTAGTTGAGTTCACTGGTCTTCATAGTGTCTGCAGTAGTAACCACTTTCTCCTGACGACCAGTTGATATCTGTATTCCCTATGGGGAAAGCAACATGGGAAATAACCTTTGGAACCCTTTAGTGGACATATGTTACAATTAGAAGAGATTGCAGTGTAGCTTCTGAGGTGTGTTCTTGGAAATTCTGTATTTCTTTTTTTGCCCTCTCATTTATTTTTTGTGAATTGTTACTTTCTTTTTAAAATTGTAAATTGATTTGCTTGAGTAATAACTAGTCATAAGAGTATTGGAACTTGACTGACTTTTCCATTTTAGATACTTTTTAAAAGCGGGTGGTTCACTTCCAAAGAATAACTCAAATTGTGTGTGTTGAACGATTTTATAATTACACTTTTTCCCCCGTTGAAAAGACCCTTAATTATATCTTTTTTTAAAATTTGAAAGAACTTTAGTAGGCCAATTTTCTGTTATTTCCCTCAAAGGGGCCAGTAAGTCACCTCATAAACCTTGTCACTTTTTACTATATTTTGAATGACATGACTTCTTTTCTCCTGAATGATAGGCACTGGAGTAATTTGCTTTGATATGCTGGGTTTTGAGTGAAAAGGATGTAAAAGATAGCTTCCTGGCTATTTTGGACAAAAAAATTTTTTTTGTGGTTATGTGAACATAAGAATATAAGCTGAAACAACAGCAGCCATCTCAAATGTCCTGAGTTTAAGTGTATTGATAGTTATCCAAAGAAGTATAGATTTTCAACAGTGACCCTGTGACTTTTGCTAATATCTAAACAGTAGGTACTTAAATAAATGGATTCCAAGCTCTTAAAAACTTTTTATTTAAAAATTAAAAAATGCCCTTATATAATAACTTGGCTCAGATATTACACATCATTTTTCTCCTTTGACCAGGATGAGTTTTTTCACTCTGGAACCAGTAAAAATGTATCATAAAGAGTACAGGCTTTGGAGTTGTTCAGATTTCAAATCCTTTCTCTGCCACTTACTAGCTCTAAGACATTCTCTTACCTTTAAAAATAATATAATACCTCATAACTCTACCAAGTAGGATTAAAGAGTGATATCTCTAAAGGTCTCAGCACAGTGTCTGACACACATTAAACTGTGTTCAGATTGTAGTTGTAGAAAGAAGTCTAAATTTTGGTAGCCTAGACAAATATCAATGCAATGCAAATACAGCACAGCCTCATAGTAAAGTGCACAGTTCTGAAATCAATACAATCCTTCTTGAGTTTTTTGTTTTGTTTTGTTTTTGAAGTGCCATGTGTCAGTTTTCACTACTTCCTGCAGCTTGCCCTCCTTTTCTCAGAAATGCTTGGCAAATAGCTCCATTGATGATTGTATAATTCACCTCACAGATTAGAAGGTGCTCCCTGCAGAAGCTGATGATGAGGCGTCTGCCCCTCATGGCTGTCCTTCGGTGAGGTAGCTGTGTGCTGCACACTAACGGGTTCTTAACCACCTTCAGAGATGTCTGCTGGGTGAATGCCCAAGCTTATGTCAAATGAGAAAGTACTGGCTGCCCGGAGTGAAAGAAGTACCAAGTGCCTACTGAGTGTTTATAGTGTATTTTATGATGATTGTTAATGTTAAAGCATGAAAATCTATATCCTAGTCTATTAATTTTACTCATTACTTGCCCATTACTTGTTTCACTTCTCTTGTTGTGTTCAGAAAAGCTCACAAAAGGCTTTTTACCCTAAACTGTAGGCTTGAAGTTGTAATGAATTATAATCCAAGAGTATCCGCTATGGAGGAGACTTTGGAGATCAACTAGCTTATCTTGTAGATGAGAAAACTGGCTGAGAGAAGTTGTGAGTTGCTTCAGGACACAGAGCAGGTGACAGGTCTGATTTCCAGTCTAGTGTTGAGGGCTAACCTGGTAGAGAGGAGAGAGTCCTGGACTTTGAAATCGCTCAGTCCTGATTCCACCATTTATTAACACTATGACCTTTGTCAAGAGCATCTGAATCTCTTTCCTGTCCTGTTACACTTTGTGGGGCTGTGAGAATTGTGAGGTAATGTAAGTAAGGCACAGTGCCTGGCATAGGCTATGGACTCAAGGGCTGTGTTATGTTGTACTGTTTTTCTTGATTACTTAAGAACAAGTCATATGGTTAAGTGATTATTCTTTATGAAATGGGAATCAATGAGAATGGTTAATGTTTTTGCCAAATCCTTTCACTGAAAAATCTAGTAGTTCATTGTAAGAGGACTGCTTACTGCAAAATGAGAGCAAAACTCATCTTGCGTTCCAGAGCTGCTCCAAGTTGTACAGTGTTGCTGTTGCTCCTTCCTGGGAAATGTTTGGCATTTCCCAAGGAAAATGGGAATAGAATGAGGAACACCAGAATCCACCTACGTTTAGTTAGGCTAGCAATTCTCAGACTTCGAATTCAAGATTCTTTTATACACTTAAAAATGAGGACCCCAAGGATCTCTTGTTTATGAGAGTTTTATCTGTTGAAATTTATATTATTAGAAATTATATCTGATAAAATGTATATAATTATTCATTTAAAATAAATGTTAAGTTATATATGTGTAAATAAATGTTTTAAGTTTTAGGTTTTTAATTTTTTGTTTCAAGTTACAAAAGTAATACATGCAAATTAATGTAGTATAGAATCAAAATAAAACATGGAATTATTTCATTCCTGTCATATATACACTCCAATGCCTGTGGTCAAGAGTTTAGCATGTATTCTTCTAGAACTGTTTCTATGCAGTTATAAATTCACTCTCTCTCATACTACAAATGTTGTTTGGTGACTTTTTTTAAAAATAAAAATTGCATATATTTAAGGTACCCAGCATGATATTTTGATAAACATATATCTAGTGAAATGATTATCATAGTTGAGCTAATTACTATATCCACCTTTGGTGTAGTTACCTTTTTTTTTGGTGGTGCAGTCACCTGAGATCTGCTGTTTCAGCAAATTTCTAGTATCCAGTACAGTATTGTTAGCTATCGCCATCATGCTTGACATTAGATTGACTTATTCATCCTACATAACTACCACTTTGTACCTTTTGACCAACATCTACCCATTTTCCCCACTTGCTGTAAGTGATGTTTTTTTTAATTGAAAAATAACTGTTTTCCAAAACACAAAGTAATTTAGTAAGAGTAGCATTGCTTTACATTTTTGCAAATCTCATTAATGTATAGCTTAATAGAAGAGAAGAGAGCTGCATTCTGATAGGTGCTTCTGCATTTAGTCTGTTGTGGTATGTTGTTTTAGTTGAATTTGGCTTCACACAGATTTAAATTTGAAAGAAGGGAGGTGTATTTTAATAGCTTTTTCTGATAATTTTGTGTATTCTTTAATACTATACTAGAACTTGACAAATGGTAGTGTCTTAATGGAATTTGAAACCAGATGAGTGAGCTTTTTATATTTGTCACATTAAAATTTATTGATCTGTTGCATTTCAAATGGATCTTTATCCATACGTGATTTTGTAACATTGTACGTTGGTCTTTTGGAAAATGGTGCTTTGCTAAATTATGTTGAACTTCCGAACATGATACATTTCATTTTATAATAGCTCCATACATTTTGTAGCCTCTGGAAAACTCTTCACTTGTGAGTTAAAATGAGAGTTAAAATGGCATGTAATGCCTTAGTACTACTGTGAAAATACTTTTGGCCTTTTAGACCCTTGAAAGTGTCTTGAAGACCTTCAGAGGTCTCTGGATCACAGAGAAACTGTGGAGTTAGACAGATTGTTAAAGTAAAGGTAGTGACCAGATAAGCAGACTGCAACTCAGTGATGGGTAATCTGGAGATTAAAATGCAGTGGGTTGTTGTGTAAGTCTCAGTCTCAGAAACTATCTAATATATTCCTTGAAATAAAAAGTGGGCTAATTTTGAAGTGCAGTGAATTGGTCATTGAATATTTAAGTGCTTTTTACAGATAACACTTTGTGTTAAGGCACTACTCAACATGTGCGTTGGGCTTCCCTGGTGGCTCAGTGGTAAAGAATCCTCCTGCCAGTGTGGGAGACATGGCTTCCATCCCTGGGTCAAGAAGATTCCCTGGAGAAGGAAATGGCAACCCACTCCAGCACCCTTGCCTAGGAAATTCCATGGACAGAGAAGCCTGATGTGCTGCAGTCCATGGGGTTGCAAAAGATTCAGACAGGACTCAGTGACTAAACACAGCAAAAGATGAACGTTATGAAAATGGATTCCTTTTCTTCAGTAGTTTGTAGTCTAGCGAGAGAGGTTAGATATATAATGTCATGAAAAGATAACTAATGCAGTGTTCTCTGTAACCATTGTGACATGTACAGTGTTGGGTAGAATGAGCTTTTAAGTAGGTGAGGGAGAGAGGAGGCCATTGTCTTTGTGAGGGAAAAGTATGATACTTATTCAATTCAGATAGTCATTATGTCAGTTAAGCTAGACTGGAGAATTCATATAGAGTAATCTAGGCTTGCAAAATTAAATTGCAATATATATTTTTATTCTCACATTGTTACCTAATTTTTGTAGAATTGTATGATTTCCAGTATTTTTACATCCTTAGATCTATCTTTAGATCTTTCAAACAGTTTCACTGTGCGGTGAGTAGTGGTGTTTCCATTTTATAAATGAGAAAAGTGAGGCCTGGAATGGTTAATTGACTTAATAGCTAAGAAGTTGTATAGCTGGGATTTGAACCCTTGTCTGTCTCCAAACAAGGGATTTGAACCCTTGTCTGTTTTCTTTTATGTTTCTGTTTGGTCAGTGAGTTTTAAGGAAGTATTTTTGGATTGTAGTGGGGATTTTGCACTTTTTCAAAGGATGACTATTTTAAGCGGGGGTTGGATGGTGGTTATTCTTCTGCTTTTAAAGGTGTTGATTGGTATCTGGATTCCAAATTTATTTTTTATTGTAATTTTTACTTAGTTACTTGATTAAATTATGGTAAAATAGTAATGAATTGAAATTTTCTAAGGAGGCATTTTACTATGTTGGTGAACAATTTGTGGACTTTACAGTTTGTTTTAGGCCAAGAATTAACTTACCTTTACTGTCTAATACATTACTCTTTGATTGGATAATATGGTCATAGTCACTTTTGAAAGAGTATTGTGGCTTGCAAAGCTGGTTTGAGGGGAAAAAAATTCATTTGTACTGGCAGTCAGCCAATATTTTATAAGCTACAATTTTCTTTTGAATAGCTGGTGGTTTGTAGCTCCATAATTTGTGGTTCTTCTGAACTTGTAAAAAGATTACACATATTTAAAAATGACCTTATCACTTTAATGTTTTAAGCAACATACAGCTGTTGAATTTTTTTATAGCATTCTTGTGTGTTTTATTTAATTTACCTGGACTGAGAATCTGTTTAAATTAGTAATTTATACAGTGGAATCATTCCCCCTGCCCCAAGCTCCAGACAAACCTAAAACCAAAAACTATTTGGGTAATGTAACAGGCAAAATTAAAGGCAAAGGAGATGTGAATCTCTCTAAATCAGTCTGCCAAATCCTTGCAGTTTCCATGCTGTTCCATTTCTTAGCCACTGCTACCCGGATGTGTTGAATTATGTGATATGTGGGTTTGTTTGGGTGTGTTTAGTGTTCCTACATGACATTTAGTTTTAAATCTTTGTGTGTGTGTTTGTGATGCTGCCACTGCTGCTTTTTTATATGCAAGTGGAAAAGAGCAGTTCATTTGAAACGTTGCATATTCTTTGCCTTGTTCTCATGGAGTGGGGGTGTGTGTGTGTGCACGCGTGCGAGCATCCAAATCTTTTTCGACCCTGTGAACTGTAGCCTGCCAAGCTCTTCTGTCCACGGGATTTCCCAGGCAAGAATACTAGAGTGGGTTGCCATTTCCTTCTCCAGGGGATCTTCTCAACCCAGGGATCAAACCTGCATCTTCTGCATTGCAGGTGGCTTCTTTACTGCTGAAGTACCAGGAAAGCTTCATGGTTTGTGTGTAGGTAGTTAAATTTGTGAAAATCCTGAGATTGTTTCAAATCCTTTCTTTTGATTTTAGGTTAAATCTTAAATGGAATATGGTAACCTTTTTGCTTGAAAGATTTTGGAAAGGCAGATTAATGGTCCCATTTTTATATTTATAGAAGTTTCATAGATGAAAATGAACCTAGTATTCAACTTCTGATTCAAACTCCCATTACCAAGGAAGGGTGTTATTTAAAAATGGATCATAATGAACTGTTATCTTTCTTATATTAATTCTTTGAGTCTTCTGTTTCTGGAAGATGGGTGAGATTTGGGTTAAGTTTCCATTTATCAGTGGAATGGTTTTTGTAGCTAAGATTTTAGCAAATTGTTAATGGCCAGATCCTTAACTCTTGTTAATAATCCTGGCATGCAATAAGGGTTGCTTTTGAAAAGACTCTCTTACTTTGGCAGATACTGATGCTCAATCTTAATTGCACATTGGAATATCTGAGAGCTTAAAAAAGTGCGGATGCCTGGGTTTCACCTTGAGGGATTCTAATGAATGGGTCTAGGATACTGCCTAAGCATCAGAATTCTAAGAGGTGATTCTTATGTGCATCTGAGCCTGAGACTCACTGCTCTGGGAAATTTGTCAGCCCACCCAGGGGAAACACATAATTTTGGAGAGTATGTCTTTACCTTTGGATTGTAAAAAAAAAAAAAATTCTTATTTTGAGATAATTGTAGATTCTCTTGTTGTTGTTAAGAAATAATATATTCAGTAAAAACCCATTAGTATAATTTGGTCTTTCAAGAATGTTATAAAAGTGGAATCATACAGTATGTAATCTTTTAAGATTGGCTTTTTTTTTTTTACTTAGCACAGTTTTATTGAGATCCATCCAGGTTGTTGTATGTATCAATAGTTTGTTCCTTTTTATAGCTGAGTGGTATTTCATGGTAGATAGAAATGTCTCAGTTTGTTTAATTGGGGGACGTTTGGATTGTTTACAGTTTTTGGCTGTTAGCAGTAAAGCTAATGTGAACATTTGTATATAGGTTTTTGTATATACATTTTCATTTTTTTGGGATTAATGCCCAAGACTGCAATTGCTTCATTGTATGGTGAATACAGTAGTTTTATAAGACAGTGCTGACTTTTCCAGAGAGGATGTAGCATGACATTTCCACCAGCAATGTATGAATGGCTCAATTTCTCTACATTTTTACTAGCATTTGATGTTACTACTGTTTTTTAAGGAAATTAGCAGACTTTATTGTTTAGGCTAGTTGTAGGTTTGCAGAAAGTTGAGCAGAGTTCAACTTCAGGTTAATACAGAGTTCCCATATATATCTTTCTCCTTCACTGGTTGCTCCTTTTATTAATATCTTTCACTAATTAAATTTGATGGACTAATATTGATACATTAGTATCTAAAGTCCATAGTTTACATTAGGGTTCACTGTTTGTGTTATCCATTCTATGGGTTTTGACAAGTACATCTATATTCACCATATCATACAGAATAGTTTCATTATCCTAAAAAAATCTCCCTGTGTTCTACCTATTTATCCCTCCCCCACCTCCTGATCTTTTTCCAGTGATAGTTTTCCCTTTTCCAGAGTGTCATATACAATCAGCCTTCCATATCTGTGGGTCTTTAACCTTGGAATTTCAGTCTTCATTTGGTTGAATTCACAGATGTGGAACCTATGCTGCTGCTGCTGCTAAGTCGCTTCAGTCGTGTCCGACCCTGTGTGACCCCATGGACTGTAGCCTACCAGGCTCCTCCATCCATGGGATTTTCCAGGCACTAGTACTGGAGTGGGTTGCCATTACCTTCTCCGTGGAACCTATGGATACCAATGAATTTGAGTATTGTGGATGAGTAGATTGAGTACAGGGGATGACTGTAATTGAAATCATACATGTATAGCCTTTTCAGATTGGCTTCTTCCACTTAGCAATATGCATTTAAAGTTACTCCATGTCTTTTGGTGGTTTGATAGTTCATCTTTTAAATTCCTGAATAATACTCCTCTGTGTGGATATATTAGTTTTTTCATTCACCTATTGAAAGATTTTGTTTTCAGTCTTTTGAAAATTATGAATAAAGCTGCTATAAACATCTGTATCTAGGCGGACATAAATTTTTAACTCATTGAATAAGTACCTAGGTGTGCGATTCCTGGCTTATATTATAAAAGACTGTGTTTAGCATTGTAAGAAACTGCCAAATGGTTTTTCAAAGTGAAAGTCGCTCAGCCAGATCCAACTCTTCGACCCTATGGACTATATAGTACATGGAATTCCCCAGGCCAGAGTACTGGATTGAGTAGCCTTTCCCTTCTCCGAGGGATCCTTCCAACAAAGTAGCTGTACTATTTTGCAATGAATTATTTTTTGTTTAGCCATTCAGATCAACATGTAGTGATACCTCATTTTGGCTTTAATTTGTATTTCTTTAATGGCTAATGATATTGAACATCTTCTAAAGTGTTTATTTGCCATCTTTATGTCCTTTTTAGTGAAATGTCTTTTACTCATTTTCTAATTGGATTGCTTGTTTTTGTTTTGTTTTATTTTACTGTTGAGCTTTGAATGTTCTTTGTGTATTGTTCAAACATTTTGACTACCCAGTATTTTAGCCAGAAGTCTTTTGTTGGATATATGGTTTGCAGATATTTTCTCCCTGTTTCTAACTTTTTTCTTTTTTTAAAAATCTTAATTGGATCTCATAGAAAAAGAGTTTTTAACTTTGATGAGGTCCAGTTTATCAGGTTTCTTTCTATGGGTCTTGTTTTTGGTGTCAAGTCTGAGAACTGTAGACCCAGATCTGTGTTCTGAAGATTTTCTGTAGTATTACATTTAAGTCTGTGATCTATTTGAATTAGTTTTTATGTAAGCTATGAGATTTAGGTCAAAGTTTTTTTTTTTTTTGCCTATTAATGTGCAAGTCCTCCAGCATCATTGGTTGTAAAGGCTATCCTTCCTTCATTGAATTACTTTTGCACCTTTTTCAAAATCCAGTTGGACCGAATTTTGTGTGATTCTAATTCTGGGTCTCTATTCTGTTCCAGTGATCTAAGTGTACCCTTCTGCTGGTACCAGCAGGCTTGATTACTGTAGCAGTATAGTAAGCCTTTAACTTGGGTGGGGAATGACTGCTCATCTTTTATTCTTTTTCAAAATTGTTTTAGCAATTCTAGATCTTGTGACTTGCCATTTTAGAATAAGTTTGTGTAAGAAAAATCTTAATAGGAATTTCATTAAATCGGTGGATCAATTTGGGGAAAATTGGTAAGTTTACTATGGTGGATCTTTACCATTGGTTTGAGATGAGAATGGGATTAGAAGAAATTATGTAGAAAAAGTATTCTACTTCAATTAGATGGAGAGATTTGTTTATAGGTATCAAAATGTTAACTTTTTAAGCCCCCCTCCCCACTTTGGTGCTAAAAAAACCATTAATAGAGTAATGGAAATGGAAATAATTGTTAATTTATTCATGAATGTATTTACTCAACACCCTTGTGAATGTCTGTTGTGGGCCAGGTGGTATTCTAGACACTGGAATACAGTGGTAAATAAGACGGGCAAGGTCCCTACTTTTGTTGACCTTATGTTCCTGTGTTGAAGTAGAGAATAAATAATCAAGAAATACACCATTAAGTGCTAGGCAGATAATTAAAAGATAGGTTGATATTAAGATAGGAGAGTGATGGGGTGGCTACTTAATTGGATGATCGGGGAAGGCCTCTGAAGAGACCTCATTTATAGTTAGATTTGAAGGTTAAGAAAGAGTCTCTCTGGCTGGAAGACTCTGCCAGCCAGAGAAGACTGCTGGTGCAGTGCAGGGACACAGTCGGTATGTGGGAGGAGCCGAGGAAGAGGACAGGGAGCTGGAGTGTGACCGGGAGGGGGAGAGCGGGAGAGCCAGAGTGAGATGGGGGTGAGAGTTTGGCGAGGTAGGCAGGGCCAGATCAGTTGAGATTTTGTAAACCTGGGTAAGGAGTTTATATAATGTATATAGTTAACATACATAAGTGTATATATTCAGGTATGTGGCAAATATATTTACACGCACAGGCATATAGCAGTTAAGTAACTGCTCCGGGTGTTGTGCTAAAATTGGGGGCAACAACAAAGGAAGTGTAAAATTTAGACCTTTCTTTCATTGAACTTTGATGGAAAGAAAAGTGAAAAAAGTGTAACCTATGGTAGTGGGAGAGGATTTCTTGGAGGAGTTGAAGCTTAGAGAGTAATAAGTAGGACTTAGGCAGGCAGAGGAGAACAGTAAATCCAAGTAACAGAATAAATATGGTGGAAATAAAATTGGCATCTTAGTCAGAAGACCTGGTTTAAATGTTGGCTCTGACGTTTAATAGCTTTGTGACTTCAGTTGGGTCCCTTTGAGCCTGTGTCTCCCCTGCCTTCTCATAACTGCTGTGAAGATGACTGTATAGGTTGCTTCCACTGTAACGAAAATGCACTAGTTCTGTTAGATGACTGGTTTGCAGATACTCATTAACATGTTTCACAAATTCAAATGTCATTTAATAATTTGTATTTATCAAATCTTTTATAACTTTGCATTAAAAATATTTAGAGTGCCTAGCTCAGTGTGAGGCATTCAGTGAATTGTAGGTGTTAATCATTCTTAGTCAGCTCAGGCTGAGTAAAACAGGTGTAGCAAAACTGGATGACAGTCTCTGCCCTTCAGGAGTTTGTACTCTTGGTGTTAAGTTATACTCATATGAATGTAAGGCATTCAATCCCCTGGAGTCTAAATTTGTGCTACAGGTACAAATAAAAGAGGTCAGGGTAAACGTCTTTCACTAGACCTCATTGGAGCAGTGTGAGTAAATGTGGCCCTGGAAAAAAGGATTTGGATAGGCAGGGAGGCAGGGTAGGCGTTCTGTACTAACAGGGCTTTTATTTCATTGGGTTGGCTAAAAAGTTCATTTGGGCTTTTCTGTAATCTTATGTAAAAACCCAAACAAAGTTTTTGGTCAACCCAATATTTTATTTTGTTTTGTTTTATTTACTTAAATATATTTATATTTAGGGATACTAAAGCATAAATGTTACTGCCATTGCTGAGGAAATCATTAGTAACACTTAAAAGATTCTCATTCTAAAACTTGTTTAGTGTTATAATTGAGTTTACCTTTCTCCTTGTATAATTCATTGAATTTGTGCCTTTTCTCCAGATGGTATTACAGTGTAGAATTTATTTTTGGAGTGTGTTTTTTAAAATATGGAATTGCTTTTATGATACACCTAGGTTTAAAGTCTGTTATGGATTTTCTCTTGTAGGTGTATAAATCACAAAATTCTATGCTGGAAGATTATTGTTACAAAGGCAGGACAAATTTCTGAAGTTTCCTTTGTAATCTCCCTTCACATCTTTAGATTGTTTCTCAGCTGTTTATAAATCCTTGTGCCTATTTGGGATGCTAGGATAACTCTGCTTTAGAAAACCAGTGCCATTAGAGTCCTGTACAGCCTGTCCTGAAATTAGGTTGTTTTAATACAACGCACTGTTCTCTTTTGGTCACTGGAATAGTTTGCAAATAACCAGACCCTAGGTCATACTTCTTGAATGCAGCTGTCTTTGTTGAATTCTGAGAGTGAGCTCCTCTTAATTTGCCTTTCAAGGAATTTAGGTTTAGCTGTTTATCTACTAGAATACTTTGCACTAGTATGTAGACTATAGAGAATCTTGATAGCATTCCAGTAACTTTCCTACTGGTATATGATCAGCTCAGTGAAATTTTACAGAATCATGATTTTTATAGTTTTAATAATAAAAGCTAACATTTACTGAGTGTTCTTACGCCATGCTTTCTGCTAAGCATGGATTTTTTTTTTTCCCATTTAAACATCACAGCACTGTTTTTATTCTCACTTTACGTGTGAGACAGAGAGGTTAATTTCCATCCAGGGTTACACACTTAGCAAGTGATAGAGAGGGATTTGAACCTAGGCAGTCCGATTTCAGGGTCAGTTCTCTTATCTTTTACACTTTAACATTCTTCTCAGATATGTCCTCCTGGGAAACTCTTATATTGGGAACTTTATCTTTTATGTGTTACTTTGTGGGAAGATGTTGGAAGCTTGTTAAGTTCCTGTTAGGGATTTTTAAGTTGTACCCATTACCTTGTGTGAAGGGTTGGCTATTAGTTAAGTAACCCCAGCTGCTGAATTAGAACCCTGAAATTCATCAGCTGAAATGCCTAAATCCTGTGCATAATAGCCCAGAGCAGGTGTCCACCTCAGCCTGTGGCGCTCTCCTTTATATAGGCATTTAGGGAGCTCAGGCATTAGGGCTGATGGGGATCCTACCATCTTGAGTACCTGGCTTCCATGGGTTTTGTTGGACACATTCTCTAAGAGAGGTGAAAGTTGCAAATACAATTTCTGCTCACTTTGGTTGCTGAGGGCTTAGTCTCATTGCCTTATCTAGCTGCAGAGGGATTGGGAAATGTCATGTCCTTTCTCTTGCTGACTGGGTGGTAGGATGCCATTCTGTAGTATTTTGAGTTATTTCATCAGTGTTGAAATGTTCTTGGGAGGAGTTCATTTTCAGCTACAGAATGTGAAGGGTGGCGAATCTTGTCCCCACTACAACTTTGGGAGAAACAGTGGCTTTTGGTGGATAGTTAGCTGCCTCCTCCACAGCTGTAATACTTTAGATCTCGGTAGGAATGCCAGAGCCACCCAGTGTTATGTTTACAAATTGTGACTACACACATTTCAGCTCTTGCTTCTTGTACCAGTTCTGTGAGGTAATGATTAATAGATAAAGCCAGGTAGTGGTATTCCCATTGCAAATGAGAGAACTTCAAGGAAACCAGCTAAAAGGTCGTAGAACTGGGGCTTTTACATGCAGATCTCATGCCATCAAAGTGCAGTTTGTATAACACCGTTTTTTGGGCAGAAAATCTATCCAGCATTTTTTATACTTACCACTGCTCTTATGTATATCTTTCCTTAACAATATGTCCAATATAGTATTACTGATGTCCAGTATAATATACTAACAAATTACTGGCATAATTTGGTCTTACTCTGAAGATTCAGAAAGTTTATCAAGAACTTGCATTGCTTCATTGTCATCATTACATTCGTAAATGACATCATAGTTCAGGTATGTCAGTTAATGAAATACGAGAGGTTTTACTCTGTTTAGAAGTTAGATTTTACAGCTTTGCTTTTGGTAGATAAAATGATGTGTAAAATGAGTAAAGGAACTAAGAAACAAAATAGTTGCGGCAGTTACATTTTCTTTCAGTAGGAAAAATATATTCTTTTTGAAATACAGTGCTTATCTATGTAATTTCACAGATAATTTTGCTGTACTTACCATGTGATAAAAAACCATTTTAGTACATGCTGCTCAAGAAATTGGGAACATATTCTGCTTTGTAGCAGAGGGGTCCTTTCTTACTGACATACTACAAGTATGATGACTTCTGTAGTATTTTGAGTGTTTCATCAATGTTGAGGTGTTCTTGGTGAGGTGTTTTCAGCATTAGGACTTGTGGGAATCTGATTTAGAAGTTGAAAGCTGTGGACTATGGCAGAATGTTAAGTATTTGTTCAGAATGATTATTAATCAGAGTAAGCTGGATACTTCTGCATATCCCCATTTTAATATAACAGACAGCAAGCTGATTCTGGTTGACTTGTTTTTGGTTATTTTTCTTGGAACTCTGTCTTTATTCCTAAATTATTTCAGAATTGTCTTTTATTAAATAGAAGTAACATGATTTAAATTTATTTTGTATATAGCGAACTACCCTTTGAACATTACTTACAGCTTTCATTTTGCTGTGAAACAGAGATAGGAAAAGAAACACTATCTTGTTTGCATCTGACTGGTCAGCTATGGCTCTGTGGGATAACAGTGTATTCTGCCGAAGTTATATCTTAGGAGTCTAGTCTTTGCTTTGATTTTCAGTTGTCTGACAGAATGTCAATAGAAATACATTAATTGCGTCATAAGTCACTGAAGCCTAACCACACTCTTTATACAACACAGACTAGCATTTCCTGAATGCTTTTGCAAGAATAAATACAGTCATCCAGATCTGTAATCCATTATTTTAGTAAATATGCTCTAAAATACACTTTGAATTACAAAAAAAATAGACCAAAAAATAGGCTGAATTATAAGGCTTATTCTCCAACTTTTGTTAGCTTTGAGTTACTCATTTTGGGGGAAAGTACAAGTTAAATTTTTAAGAATGCAGGCACATCTACTGCTAAAATTCTGTCAATGCCTCTTTATTTGCCTAAAACAGTGGAACAGCATTTTCAGGCTGTTTTAATGAAGTTCAGTTACAGTGAACGATAAGGTATGTCGTTTGAATCCTGGTTGTAATGTGATTCCTATATTCACGTATTTCTGTACCACGTGGTACAAAAAAATTAAACCAGTTAAACAAATATTAAATATTTAAGCTGAGATGAGGCACTTCATGTAATGTTTTATTGTTGTTCAGTCGCTAAGTCTGACTCTTTTGTGACCCCATGGATTGTAGCCCACCAGGCTCCTCTGTCTATTTGATTTCCCAGGCAAGAATACTGGAGTGGGTTGCCATTTCCTTCTTCAGGGGATCTTTGTGACGTAGGGATTGAACCTGCCTCTCCTACATTGGTAGGTGGATTCTTTACCACTGAACTACCAGGGAAGCCCCCTGTTACTCTTCCAAAAAAAGAGATATATAGAAGTACAGGAGAGGATGGAAAGAGCACTGGTCTTTAGTCATGAGTCCAGGGTTTGAGTCTGAGCCTTCCTAAACAGTTGTTGGTGACCTCAGACAAGATGATGCTTCCCTGGTGGCTCAGCTTGTTAAAGAATCCACCCGCAAAGTGGGAGACCTGGGTTCAATCCCTGGGTAGGGAAGATGCCCTGGAAAAGGGAACAGCTACCCACTCCAGTATTCTGGCCTGGAGAATTCCATGGATTGTATATTCTATGGGGTCATGAAGAGTTGGACATGACTGAGGGACTTTCACATTATCATCGGGCAAGATACATCACCTCTTTGTGTCTTAATTTTCTTTTTGACAAATAAGAATCTTGTGTTAGTCTTTTTGACCAGTTTCAGCAGTTTGTGATTTTGTGATTCTTATCTTATTCTCCTAGTGTATTTTTCTGTCTTGTCACGGGGACGTTTACAGTATAAAGCTGCCAGCTCTTTTGTCTTGATGAATGGTCTTGATAGTAGAAAACATGATTTGAATTTTCCCCATATAACTTTATTATGTTTTCTAAAACTAGTTTTAAAGGAGTTTAGAAGTATGAAATTAGAAGTATTTAGTTTTAAATTTTAATTGTGCCTAACTGCTGTCATTATAAAATGCATGTGAACTGGAAAGACAAACAAAACAGTTTTAAAATTTCTTAATCCATGAAAGGAAGTCTCTGAGTTGTCTACTGTATCTGTTAAAGTCCTTTGAAATTTCATTTTAAGGCAGAGAGTAGTACAATCAGTTATGTAAATATGTGTGTGGACCTTGTCCATATAAGTCAGTGTAGAAGTATGGCTAGTACATTTTTCTTTAAGTGTTTTATTATTAAATATTAAACATGCAGAAGATTTGAAAGAATTGTACAGTGAACACCTACATATTCTACAATTAGCTCAACCTCAGCAATTAACATTTTCTTTTATTTGCTTTATCACGTTTACCCATCTATTTACCCCATTATCCATCTATCAACTTTTTTTGATGTATTACAAAATAAGTTGCAGACATTTTTATAGTTTATTTCTAAACACTGACATACATGTTAATTATAATTACCTGGAGTTCAAACTTGTTACACTTTTTTAAAATTAAAATTTACATATGGAAAAGTGCACAGCTCTTAAGTCTGCCATTAATGAGCACCTGACATTTCCAGGGCCTTTCTTAGTCTGACAGAAGAGACAGCCTCTGCCTTCAGGGTGCTAATAGAGATAATGTGTAAGAAAGTTAATCCAGTATCCAGTTCAGTTCAGCTGCTCAGTTGTGTCTTGACTCTTTGTGATCTCATGAACCGCAGCATGCCAGGCCTCCCTGTCCATCACCAACTGCTGGAGTCTGTCCAAACCCATGTCCATAGAGTTGGTGATGCCATCCAACCATCTCATCCTCTGTCATCCCCTTCTCCTCCTGCCCTCAATCTTTCCCACCATCAGGGTCTTTTCAGATGAGTCAGCTCTTTGCATCAGGTGGCCAAAGTATTGGAGTTTCAGCTTCAACATCAGTCCTTCCAGTGAATATCTAGGACCGATCTCCTTTAGGATGGACTGGTTGGATCTCCTGGCAGTCCAAGGGACTCTCAAGAGTCTTCTCCAACACAACAGTTCAAAAGCATCAATTCTTCGGCGCTCAGCTTTCTTTATAGTCCAACTCTCACATCCACACGTGATTACTGGAAAAACCATAGCCTTGACGAGATGGAGCTTTGTTGGCAGAGTAATGTCTCTGCCTTTTAATATGCTGTCTAGGTTGGTCATAACTTTCCTTCCAAGGAGTAAGCGTCTTTTAATTTCATGGCTGGAGTCACCATCTGCAGTGATTTTGGAGCCCCCCAAAATAACGTCAGCCACTGTTTCCCCATCTATTTGCCATAAAGCGATGGGACCGGATGCCATGATGTTAGTTTTACTTGGACATTTCTGTTGCAAGTAATAGAAATCTGTAGTATCTCAGTATGTAGGTCTTGATTTTAAAACTCAAGAACAGGAAGGAATCAGAGAGGCTTCTAGGAATAACTGGAAGGCCTATGGAACTGTCTCCTCTTACCTTTGTTTTACTCTGCCCATCTGTTCTTTCTTTTCTCTTTGAAGATTTGCTTTCTCCTCTTTCTAGTACATATGGTTAAAATATGGCTGCTTCCATAACGTTTCTTTCTTTTTAAAAAATATTTATTTGCTTCGTTGCAGCATGTGGAATCTAGTTCCCTGACCAGGCATTGAACTCTGGCCCCTTGCGTTGTGGGGTCTTAGCCACTAGAGAAGTCCCATAGCCTTCTTTTAAAACTAATAGTTCTCAGCCACACAGAGACACCGATCTTTTATTTATTTATTTTTTTAATATTTATTTGGCTGCACTGGGTCTTAGTTGTAGCACAGACAATCTTCTTTTTTTAGTTGCAGCATATGGGATCTAGTTCCCCAACCAGGGATTGAACCCAGGTCCTCTACACTGGGAGCACAGAGTCTTAGCCACTGGACCACTAGGGAAGTCCCCAATTTTTTATTTTAATTTGAATTCCAGGTTCCTGGGAGGGAGAGTCTGATTGGCCCAGGCTGGAGTCTGATTGGCCCAGTCTGGTTCAGCTATGCTTGAGGGTGGGTTTTGAAGTATGGAGCTCCTGTTGGAAATCTGCCTTTGTGGATGGAGCTAAATAGTGCGGATAGAAAGTACAGTTCCTGGAGCAGGTGTGGGGCTATTGAAAGGAGGTGGGCATTGAAAATTGTTTCTGAGTACAAGTGTGATAAATGATTCTATAGACAAGAATAGGGTACAGAAATAGCATAGAGGGAGAATGAATCACTGTTTAGGGATAGAGTGGTGGTCAGAGACCACTTCCTGAAGAAATTGGTGGCTGGTTTGGGTCTGAAAGATAAATTCAGCAGTGGGAAGGAAGGATGTGTGCTGCAGAAGAACAAGTAGAAAGGTAGGAAATGTCATAGTGTGTTTAGGAAACTGTAAGCACGTTAGTATATTTGCAGTATAATTTTTGAAGTGGGGCAGGTTCCATTGTGATGGAGGGAGAGAAGTAGGTATGTAGGTAGGTAGATATTTAGATATAGATCAAGGCCAGTTGAGAGGAGAATCTTATCTTGCTAAGATATGGGAAGCCAGGAAAAGTAGGTAACAGTCAGATTTATTTTAAGATATCATTTCATTGGTTAAACTGGAGACCAGTTCAGAGTGCCGGGACTAAGAAAATGGCAGTGAAAAAACAGGAATCATGTTTAGGCAGTAAAATCTTTAGTACTTGGGATTTATTGAAGATCGGGAGAAGGCAAAATCTTATGATGATGACCCCTGTTCCACTGGTGGCTGGATGAGAAGATATATAGGATACTGAGGTGCTTGCTGTTAGTTGTGTATTTCTTAATCTGGCTGATAATCACAGGTGTACTTTTTTATTTTTTAGGACTGTTAAATTGTGCTTCTATGTTTTATGAATTTTTGTGCATGTAAGTTATATTTCATAATCTGAAATGTTATGGAACAAAAAGAAACACACAAAAATATGCTTTGGGAAAAAGATGCTGACTTTAGGATTGGACATTTGTGTTTGGGGTATGTATGCAACCTTCCAGATAGAGATATGTAGAAGTCAGTAAGTTGGACATGAAATTTGAAGTATGGGTTGCCAATGAAAGGATTAGATTAGGTCTATAGTTCGCTTTCCTGTTTGTATGTTAGGATTTTCTGGAGAGTTAAAAAAAAATAAATTATTGGTAACCTACATCCTACCCCAGACCAATTAAATTGGTCCTTGGTGGTATGAGGGCACAAGGTCTAGCTTACAGAGCTTCCTGTGCTTTTTACTGTAATGCAGAGATGAGAACCACTATTTTTCAGGAAAATTGCTTATTTCCTACATTCTGTGATGAAGAGATAGAGTTGAGCAGAAAGGATTCTGTAATCGCTTTAGAATTCAAAATAAGTTTATATTTTGTGGGGGTGGGGGACATGATTCTTTTTTTTTTCTTTGGCTGCACTGTGCAACATGCAGAGTCTTAGTTCCTTGACCAGGGATGGAACCTGGCCCCCAACAGTGGAAGCCTGGAGTTTTAACCACTGGACCACCAAGGGAGTTCCAGGACATAATTCTTAAAGCCTTGTGCTTCCCCCCCCCCATTATTACCTGAAGTTTAAAAAGAATGTATTTGGTTAAAATAACGATGTATGTGTGTTCCTAAAGAAAAACATGTGGAAGATACAAGCTGTTTTAGTTAAAACAATTTTAAAACAGATTTCCTTTGATGAAATGGCTGTGTCTTCTCTAATTTTAATTATTAATAATGTATAGGCTTTGCAGCCAAAAATAGAAAATTGCCTCATCGGCTGCAGTGTCTTTGACTAGTAAATATGAAGGACAGTGATTGGTAAATGAATTGTTTGTGTGATGTAGTCTGAAAGGCAGACAGCTATAAATGCTGAGAAATTGTCTCTGATACATGTGATATGGTAAGGACAGTTGCTCACTCGTTTGTCTTTTCTTTCCTTAACTGCATAGCTTTGTAACTCATCAGGGTCCTGTATCCATCACTGAGTATTTATTAGTACCTGGAATATGCTGGGATAAATTTATGTAACTTACTAAATAAATAGATAAAAATGTATGGGACTTGCTCCAGGTGTGCCAGTATTTCCATTTTTGCATGACATATAAAGGGCAGCAGGATGCAAAATTATTTGATAATTATAAGAATTTCTTTACTGTTCAGAAACTGGAATGATTACTTGGGTTTGAGTATTTAGGTACGACCTAACACATAGATGATTCTTCTTATTCACTGGCCTCCTTGAACTCTCTTCCTCTAGTGATTTTGTTTTCCATGGACCTCAGGCCCATGATCTTACCACTTTTTTCATTGTCTTTTACCTTCTTGACATTCTCATTTCCTTCCTCACCCAGTGTAAATTCCATAGCCAATCATTTTACAAACTCCTCTTCATATACCCTCAATTACCATGCCCTTATTGCTTATCATACTCACTTGGCAAAATTTGTAATCATGGGTAAGCTGACTCTTCTACTTTGTACCTGTGCATCTGAAAATAGCTGGAAAATGCATGTGTGTACATATGTGTGTGCACACACTCCCACAGCTGTGCTGACTGATCTTAAATTTATGCCCTTGAACCTCAGAAGGTCCTTAATGCTGCCAGGCAGTCATATATGTACCTAGTCCGTTGGCTCTATCACTCTTCTAGACAGCTCTTTTGCACCATCACCTTTCTCTTTAAAGGTATAACGTCTTCTCTCCCATTCAGCTGATGACCTTGCTTCCTAAGAAGCTTCCTGCTTCACTAAGAAGACTGAAACACTCTGTGCCTATGCATTCTGCCTTCACTCCTGTTAACGTGGATAAACTATCTGTGCGTCTTTACTTGTATGCTGAATACCACCCCCTTTGAACTACTCAAGGATATTACTTCAAGAATCACCGCCTCCAGTAAATTCCCTGCATCACTGTTTTACTGTCTATTAGGTCATTCATCAGTGTATAAAGCATATTATTTCAAATACCCCCAGTTTAAAAAATACTTTTTCTTGACCCTACCTTCATTGCCAGGTACTGTCTATATATTTTCTCTCCTTTGTAGCAGAACTTATAGAAAGTTGTCTCTATTCAGTTTTTAATTTCTTCCCTCTCATTCTCTCTCAGTCTGGAACAACAGACTGGTTCCAAATAGGAAAAGGAGTATGTCAAGGCTGTTTATTGTCACCATGCAGACTACATCATGAGAAACACTGGGCTGGATGAAGCACAAGCTAGAATCAAGATTGCCGGGAGAAATATCAATAACCTCAGATATGCAGATGACACCTCCCTTATGGCAGAAAGTGAAGAAGTACTAAAGAGCCTCTTGATGAAAGTGAAAGAGGAGAGTAAAAAAGTTGGCTTAAAGCTCAACATTCAGAAAACAAAGATCATGGCATCCAGTACCATCACTTCATGGCAGATAGGTGGAAAAACAGTGGAAACAGTGGCAGACTTTATTGTTTTGGGTTCCACAGTCACTGCAGATGGTGACTGCAGCCATGAAATAAAAAGACACTCCTTGGAAGAAAAGTTATGACCAACCTAGATAGCATATTGAAAAGCAGAGATATTAGTTTGTCAACAAAGGTCCGTCTTGTCAAGGCTATGTTTTTTCCAGTAGTCATGTATGGATATGCGAGTTGGACTATAAAGAAAGCTGAGCGCCAAAGAATTGATGCTTTTGAACTGTTGTGTTGGAGAAGACTCTTGAGAGTCCCTTGGACTGCCAGGAGATCCAACCAGTCCATCCTAAAGGAGATCGGTCCTAGATGTTCACTGGAAGGACTGATGTTGAAGCTGAAACTCCAGTACTTTGGCCACCTGATGCAAAGAGCTGACTCATCTGAAAAGACCCTGATGCTGGGAAAGATTGAGGGCAGGAGGAGAAGGGGATGACAGAGGATGAGATAGTTGGATTGCATCACTGACTCAAAGGACATGAGTTTGGGTAAACTCCAGCAGTTGATGATGGAAAGGGAGGCCTGGCATGCTGCAGTCCATGGGGTTGCAAAGAGTCGGACACGACTGAGCGACTGAACTGAATAGAACTGATTCTCTCTCTTCCTCTGTTTTTCTTTCATTGAGATATAATTCACATACTATATAAAATTCACCACCATAAGTATATAGTTTAGTGGTTTTTAGTATATACAGAGTTGTGCATCTATTGCCACTGTCTACAGAACATTTTCATCATCCCATAAAAAACCCTGTATTTCTTCGCAGTCAGTCACTCTGCTCCTCAGTCTGTAGCTCTGCTTGTTCTTTTGTAATCTGCTTATGTCTCTGTGGATCTGCCTTTTCTGGAAATTTCACTTAAAGAGAACCAAACGATATGTGACCTTTTGTATCTATCTTCTTTTACTTAGCCTGTTTTCAAGGTTTACCATGTTGTAACACTACATTCCTTTTTATGGCTGAATAACATTCCATTCTGTGGGTGAGTTCCACGTTTTGTTAATCTTTCAGTTCTTGGACATTTGGGTTGTTTCCACTTTTTGGCTCTTATGCAATATGCTGATCAGAACATTTATGTTCAGGTTTTGTGAGAATGTGCTTTCAGTTCTCTTGGGTGCATACCTTGGAGGAGAATTGCTGGTCATATGATAACCTTATGTTTAACATTTTGAGGAACTATCAGACCCTTTTCCAAAAGGACTGCCATTTTACATTCCCACCAGCAATGTATGAGGGTTCCAGTTCTTCCATTTTATTCTCACTTAAGCCAGCTTGATTCAGTTAGGCCTTTCCCAGCCTTCTTGACTAAAGCTGCCTTTGACAAGGTCATCAATAACATAAAAGTACCAGAATTCCAAGTACGTTGTTAGTCATCATTGTGTTTGACCTATAAATAGCATTTAACACAGATGATCACTCATTGCTCTTTGGTACACTTCTTTTTACTTTTAGCTTCTAGAATACCGCACATTCATACCTCCCCGCTCCCCAGTTTATTGGTCAATCCTTCTCAGTTTCTTTTATTATTTTCTTTTTTCTCCCTACTTTTTAGAATAGGAGTTTCTCCTGGGGATTTTATCAGTACTTGTTTATCTTTTAATACTCTCCTACATTGGCTTTCATGTTGATATCTCTGAAATCTCTTTTTTTTGTACTTAAGAACCAAATACCCAACTACCTACTCAGCCTCAATGTCTGGTAAACATCTTAAATGGAATATGTCTAAAGCCAAACCCCTTCTCTTCTCTTTATAATATTGCTCTGCCTCCAGATCTCCCTGTCTTTGATGAAGATAATTTCATCCTTCAGTTTTTCAGGGCAAAAACCTTGGCATTAATTTTATTCTTCCTTTCTCACATGCCACATCCTGCCTGCTTGGAAGTTCTTTTGGTCTTACAAGTACATGGAGAGTTGGAACACTTCTCCCCATCTCTCCTGTTGGAGCCATCTTGTTCCCATTATCATCTCTCCCCTGGATGTTTGTAGAAAGAGTCCTAATCCTATCTGACCCCCAGGTGTATGTACTTTTGCCTCCAGCAGTGTAGCTCAATACAATAGCCAGAAGAATCCTTCAGGAATAATGTCAGATCATCATTTACTGTCCAAACCCTACTTTGGCTCCCCGTTTCACCCAGTTCAGTTCAGTTGGTTCTGACTCTTTGCGACCCCATGGACTGCAGCATGCTAGGCTTCCTTGCCCATCACCAACTCCCAGAGTTTACTCAGACTCATGTCCATTGAGTCGGTGATGCCATCCAACTATCTCATCCTGTGTCATCCCCTTCTCCCACCTTCAGTCTTTCCCAGCATCAGGGTCTTTTCCAGTGATCCAGTCCTTTGCATCAGGTGGCCAAAGTATTGGAGTTTCATCCTTAGCATCAGTCCTTCCAATGAATATTCAGGATTGATTTCCTTTAGGATCTGCTGGTTGGATCTCCTTGCAGTCCAAGAGTGATAGCCAAACAAGGCCCGATGTCATCTGACCCCATTACTTGTCTGGCCTCATCCACCATTGTTCTCCCTGATCACTCTGTTCACCTCCTTGCTAGTTTTCAAGCAGGCCAGACATGTTTTAGACCCATGGCCTTTGCATTTGCTGTTCCTTCAACTTGAAATATTCTTCACTTTCAAATCTGCTCAAAATTTATCATGTCAGTTAGCTTACTTTAATTTTTAATTCTGTAACTTCTGTTTCCTACACTCTGGGCTCCTCTTTTTTTATTTGCATAACACTTGACTGTGACATTGACTACATTATTGAGTTATACAGGATGTTTATGATATATTCAGATGACCAGTGCTGGGCTGGGGGCTTCCCTGGTGGCTCAGATGGTAAAGAATCTGCCTGGAATATGGGAGACCTGGTTTTGATCCCTGGGTTGGGACTGTACCCTGGAGGAGGGAATGGCTACCCACTCCAGTATTCTGGGCTGCAGGATTCCATGGACAGAGGAACCTGGCAGGCTACGGTCCATGGGGTCACAAAGAGTTGGACACTGAGCTACTTTCACTTTCAGTGCTGGACTGGATGTATCACAGGCTGAAATCAAGATTGCCAGGAGAAACACCAACAACCTCAGATATGCAGATAATAACATTGTAATGGCAAAAGATGAAGAGGAACTAAAGAGCTTTGAGGAGGGTGAAGGAGGAGGGTGAGAAAGCTGACTTAAAAACTCAACAAAAAACTAAGAACATGGCATCTGGTCCCATCACTTCATGGCAAATAGATGGCGAAACAAAGGAAACAGTGAGAGACATTATTTTCCTGAGCTCCAAAATCACTGTGGACAATGAATGCCAGACATGAAATTAAAAGATGCTTGCTCCTTCGAAGGAAAGCTGTGACAAAGCTAGACAGCGTATTAAAAAGCAGAAACATCACTATGCTGGAAAAGGTCTGTGTAGTCAAAGCTATGGTTTTTCCAATAGTCATGATGTGCTAGTTGGACCATAAAGAAGGCTGAGCACTGAAGAATTGATGCTTTCGAACTGTGGTGCTGGAGAAGACTCTTGAGAGTCCCTTGGACAGCAAGGAGATTAATTCAGTCAATCCTAAAGAAAATCAGTCCTGAATATTCATTGCACGGACTGTTGCTGAAGCTCCAATCCTTTGGCCACCTGATAGGAAGAGTTGACTCGTTAGAAATCCAAGACCCTGATGCTGGGAAAAGTTGAAGGCATAAGAAGGGGGTGGCAGAGGATGAGATGGTTGGGTTGCGTCACCAACTCAATGGTCATGGATTTGAGCAAACTCTCGGAGATACTAAAGGACAGGGAAGCCTGGTGTACTGCAGTTCATGGGATCGCAAAGAGGCAGACACGACTTAGCAACTGAACAGCAACAAATGATATATTGCTTTCTCTCCCAACCCCTCTGCTAGGGTGTAGCTCTATGAGGGCAGTGATTTTTGTTTTGCTCACTGTTGTGTCTTAAGTGTTTAGAACAGGGGATGGCATGTTCTAGCCATTCAAGAAATATTTGTGGAATGAGCAAAAAATGGATAGGTTTATGGAGGGTAGTGTCTGAGACAGGTGCTGAAAATTTTGATTTGATCCCGGTGTTAGGAAGATCCCCTGGAGAAGGGAATTCTTGCCTGGAGAATCCATGGACAGAGGAGCCAGGTGGGCCACAGTCCATGGGGTTACAGAGAGTCAGACTTGACTGAGTGACTTCACTTTTTACATAGAGTAAAATTTATCCTTTTTGTGTATACAAGTCTATGAATTTTGACAGACTGTTTCAGTCATATAGATACCACCACAATCAAGGTATAAAATATTTTCCATCGCTGCAAGAAGTTCCTTAAGTTCCTTCGCAGTCAGTTCCCTTCCTTCAGCTAATGCCCCTGACAGCCTGATCTCATTTCTGTCCCTGTATACTTATGTTTTTTCCAGAATGTCATATACATGGAATCATTTAAGTATGCCTCCTTTTTTTTTTTCTTTTGGGTGTGCTAAGTGGCATGTGGAGCCCTAGTTCTCTGACCCGGGATTGAACCTCTGCCCCCTGCAGTGGAAGTGTGGAGGTCTTAATGGCCAGACCACTCGGGAAAGTTCCAAGTATGACTCCTTTTGAGTCTCTTTCATTTAGCCTAATGCTTTTGAGGTTCATACATGTTACTGCATGTTTCAGGAGTTGATTAAAAAAAAAATTTATTGAAGTATAGTTGACTTAAAATATTTCAGATGCACAGCAAGGTAATTCAGTTATACAAAGACACATAATATTAGTTTTGATATTTCCATCGTAGGTTATTACAAGATATTGACTGTAGTTTCCTATGCTATACAGTAAACCTGTCTTGCATGTTGCATATCTATTGTTTAATTAGAAATCTAGCATTGTATTCATACTAAGTCAAACAAGTGGAATCAAAATGTCAACTTTTTTAGTCAGGCAAAAATCCTTAAGATTTCTAAAATATATATATATATTATATGTATTTATACTTGTATATGAAAGCTTTTCTACAGCTCTTGGTAAAGCCTTGAGAAAGATCATCTAAAAAGGAAGAGATGGAGAAACTGGAGAACATAAACTGAACGAGATGGGAGCACTGAATATGGAATAGAAAAATTGAAACAAACTAGATAAAAATAAAAGGTTAGTTTTACTAAACTTTTACATATAGTTCAGTTGTTTTTAAACATGACTGCTCATCAGAAACATATCTGGAGAAAAAAAAAAAACGTTACCTGAGTATTTGTATCTTTCAAAAAATTCAAAGGTAATTCTGATATGCATCTGGATTTTCAAAAGTGATTACAGGTTTTGTTTTTTTATTACATCCTAGTTTTGGTGATAGAGAGTTGTATTATTTTTCTGTTGACCAATCATGATACAGTGGTATTAAGTGAGCAATAGTTACATAATCACCATAATGAAAGATGTTTATCAGTTTTCACAATTATTAAATTGTGAAAAATTAAAAGATAAATTGCAATTGCAAGCCATAATGGGAACATGATTAACTTAATAATAGAAAATAATTCCATGCAATTTCGGGGAAGAATGTCAAGCAAAGTGATGTGGTAAGTGGGAGTGCATACACGCACATGGTTTCATCCACCCAGCCAGTCTTTTGGTTGGTGTATTTAATCCCCTTACATTTAAGGTAATTATTGATATATATGATCCTATTACCGTTTTCTTAATTGTTTTGGATTTTCTGTAGGTCTTTTCCTTCTCTTGTGTTTCCTGCCTAGAGAAGTTCCTTTAGCATTGTAAAGCTGGTTTGGTGGTGCTCAATTCTCTTAATTTTTGCTTGTCTGGAAAGCTTTTGATTTCTCCATCAAATCTGAAGGAGAGTCTTGCTGGGTAGAGTATTCTTGGTTGTAGGTTCTTTCCTTTCATTACTTTAAATATATCATGCCATTCCCTTCTGGCTTGTAGAATTTCTGTTGAGAAACCAGCTGATAGCCTGATGGGAGTTCCCTTGTATGTTATATGCCGTTTTCCCCTTGTTTCTTTTAATATTTTATCTGTTTTTAATTTTTTTTCAGTTTGATTACTATGTGTCTTGGTGTGTTCCTCTTTGGGCTCATCCTTCCTGGAGACTCTGTGCTTCCTAGATTTGACTATTTCCTTTCCCATGTTCTGGAAGTTTTCAGCTATTATCTCTTCAAATATTTTCTCAGGTCCTTTTCTTTCTTCTGGGACCCCGATAATGAGAATGTTGGTGTGTTTAATGTTGTCACAGGGGTCTCTTAGGCGTCTTCATTTCTTTTCATTCTGTTTCCTATATTCTGTTCTGTGGCAGTGATTTCTACCATTCTGTCCTCTAGGTCATTTATCTGTGTTTCTGCCTCAGCTGTTCTGCTATGGAT
Organism: Antilocapra americana; assembly: GCA_007570785.1. Classification (NCBI taxonomy): domain Eukaryota; kingdom Metazoa; phylum Chordata; class Mammalia; order Artiodactyla; family Antilocapridae; genus Antilocapra; species Antilocapra americana. The sequence goes on along the minus strand of ML660779.1, from coordinate 617,086 downwards.
TCCTTCTAGTGTATTATTCATCTCTGTTTGTTCTTTAGTTCTTCTAGGTCTTTGGTAAACATTTCTTGCATCTTCTCAATCTTTGCCTGCATTCTTTTCCCAAGATCCTGGATCATCTTCACTATCATTATCCTAAAATCTTTTTCTGGAAGTTTGCCTATCTCTACTTCATTTAGTTGTTTTTCTGGGATTTTATCTTGTTCCTTCATCGGGGATATAACTTTCTGCTTTTTCATCATGATTAACTTTTTGTAATATGGTTTTTGTTTTAGCCACTGTGCGACTATGCTGCTGCTTCTGTCTTTCCTCTGGTGGCTGGGGCTAAGAGGCTTGTGTAAGCTTATTGATGGGAGGGATGGGAAAAACTGAGTCTTGCTCTGGTGGGCAGGACCTTGCTCAGTAAAGCTTTAATCCAACTATCTGCTAATGGGTGGGGTTTCACCCCCTCCCTCATAGTTGTTTGGCCTGAGGTAACCAAGCCCTGGGGTCTTCCAGCTCTGTGGTAGGGTTGATGGCGAACTCCAAGAGGGACCTTCCAGTGCGCCCATCGCTGTGGTGAGCCCCCGCCGACCCATGCCTCCACAGGAGGCCCTTCAACATTAGCAGGTAGTTTTGGTTCTCTCCTGTGAGGTCACTGCTTCTCTCCTCTGGGTCTTGGTGCATACAGAATTTTGTTTTTGCCTTCCAAGACTGGAGTCTCTGTCTCCCCTAGTCCTCTGGAAGGCCTATAATCATATCCCACTGTTTCTTCAAGGCCAGATTCCCCGGGGATTCCCAGTCCATTTGTTGGATCCCCAGGCTGGGCAGTCTGATGCAGGGTTCAGGACCTTCACAATAGTGTGAAAACTTCTTTGGCATTATTGTTCTCCAGTCTGTGGGTCACCCACCCGATGGCTATGGGATTTGATTTTATCGTGATTTCGCCCCTCCTACTGTCTTGTTGCAGCTGCTTCTTTGTCTTTGGACATGGGGTATCTCTTTTGGTGGGTTCCAGCATCCTCCTGTTGATGGTTTTTCAACAGCTCAGTTCAGTTCAGTCGCTCAGTCGTGTCCGACTCTTTGCGACTCCATGGACTGCAGCACGCCAGACCTCCCTGTCCATCACCAACTCCCAGAGTCTACCCAAACCCATGTCCATCGAGTCTGTGATGCCATCCAGCCATCTCATCCTCTGTCGTCCCCTTCTCCTCCTGCCCTCAATCCTTCCCAGCATCAGGGTCATTTCCAATAAGTCAACTCTTTGCATTAGGTGGCCAAAGTTTTGGAGTTTCTGCTTCAACATCAGTCCTTCCAATGAACACCTAGGACTGATTTCCTTTAGGATGGACTTGTTGGATCTCCTTGCAGTCCAAGGGACTCTCAAGAGTCTTCTCCAACACCACAGTTCAAAAGCATCAATTCTTCGGCGCTCAGCCTTTTTCACTGTCCAACTCTCACATCCATACATGACTACTGGAAAAACCATAGCCTTGACTAGATGGACCTTTGTTGGCAAAGTAATGTCTCTGCTTTTCAATATGCTGTCTAGGTTGGCCATAACTTTCCTCCCAAGGAGTAAGTGTCTTTTTTGGTGCTTTCACAGGAGATGAGCTCACATCCATCTACTTTGCCATCTTGAACCAAGGAGTTGATTTTTCTTAATATTTATTTTATTGAAGAATAGTTGATTTACATTGTCGTGTTAATTTCTGCTATATAGCAAAATGACTCAGTTACACATATATATATTCTTTTCCATTATGGTTTGTTGTAGGGTATTGAATATAGTTCCCTGTGCTGTATATATATATATATATATATATATATATATATAGTAGGACCTTATTGCTTTGTTTTTATTTTTGTTTTTTTTTTCTGTCGTGTCT